>SNQJ01S0065323.1:26952-53311 GCA_010110895.2 Picea sitchensis | reverse complement strand
GTGCAAGGATTGCACAGGAAGGAACTCTGTTTCAAGTTCAAGGAAGACAGAACTACTGAAATTTTTGTAGAGCTCTTCCAAGAGGGAATTGAGCGAGTGCATAGGGTGCACCAGAGAACTCTATTTCGAGTTCTGAGGAAAGGGAAGTGTCGAAGAGAAGACACTTACAGAGTTATTGAACACTATGTGGGCTCTGCAAGGTGTGCATTGAGAAAAGGAGCGCCAAGAGGGTGTGAAGCATTTCTTTTCAAGAAATACTTTGGATCTGAGATTGAGAAACTCTTAGCAGCACAAGGAGTGTGCGCGTGTGGACTTATTCTAAGTCCCAAAGCTTAGGAGGAACAGTGCCTTTGCACACAGATAAACAGAAGAAAGGAGCAGAAGGTTGAGAAACCCCATCGAGGTTTCAAAGTTGACAAAGCTTAGGAGAAACAGTGTTTCGAGAACACATGCGAGACTAGCACTGCAGGTCTTGCAGATGATAAATCAGAGGTTGAACCTTCGAAAGGTCGAAAATCCTCCAAGCTAGGAAGAAAGCGTAAAGCTCAAGAGGAGGAGCTACATTTGTTGGTGGATTAGCTGCAGAAGGCGAGATCTGGACCATTGGATTAGTGTCCAGACAGGAGGAGCACACATAGGAGGTGATCAGATCTAAGCCGTCAGATCTGGGAGTGAGGATCAAAATCCATTGATCTCGAAGTAAGGGGCACGCATTTGAATTTTTTTGCATTTCGCAGACCGGGAAACATAAGAGGGAGAGTCTTTCGACTCCCATAGACGTGAAACTGTGAAATCGCGCCAGCCGTCGGATCTGGAGAACAGTGGCCTAAGAGTTGCTGGATCAAGGATACGTGCATGGGGTTTACTCCCTAGGAGGTGCATAGGAAAAAGGATATGGGCCGTCGGATCTATCACCAAGGACCGATAGCCTTCAGATCTGAAAGAAGGTGTGAGGGGTTTAATCTTTGGGAATTCGCACAGAAGGGTAGAATGGACGGCAGAAACTTTGAGGGAGAAGTGTCAATTTTCCATGAGCCGTCGGATCTAGAAAAGGTGTGCGAGGTTTAAACCTCATAACAGTAGAAGGAAGAGGACTCGCCAAGTCCCGAAAGCATCGTGACCATCCACAAGAGGACACGTGGCAAGCGATCAAGGTTTCAAGAAAAGGCCCGAAAGATTTCGAGTCATCGATCTAGTTAGATCGTGGTCATTAGTTCCAGAAGGACTAGGCCATCGATCTCTCAGAGGGAGAGATTTGAGCATTTCGTGAATCAGGGATTCGAAAGACAGAGAACAGGGAGAGATTTTGGCATTTCATGAACCGGGGATTCGAAAGACAGATAACGGGGAGAGATTTCAGCATTTCGTGAACCGGGGATTCGAAATATAGAGAAGGGAGAGATTTTGGCATTTCATGAATCGGGGATTCGAAAGACAGAGAACAGGGGGAACGCTTGCATCACCATTCCCTGAATCATGAAATCCGGTAGTGCTTTGACGTTAAGCCCTTTTTGGCATTTTGGGAGCCGGGTGTTCGAGAGGCCAGGAGTCAGGAGACGTGGAGTCCCGACTCATGAAATGATCGTGGTCGCCGATCGAGGAGGACGCAGGACCGTCGAATCTAGTTTGGGGAAGAACCAGGATTCAGGGTTTCAAGAGGCAAAGGGACGGGACTCTTGAACGTCGAAGTCCCGAACCATGAAAGGTGTAGCCGAGAACCTCAACCCTTTTTTAGGTTTCAGAAATTTGAAGGACAAGGAGCCTGGGAGAGCTCGCATGCAGGAGTCCCAAAACCCCAACACACGAAAGGTGTGTTGTTTATGGCTTATTTCATAGCCCAAGGTCACCAGATAAGAAGGGGTTAGTTGGAAAGGAATCAACGTTGAGGTGTGTGTGGGTTTAGAACAAAGAAGAGCGTCGAAAAGGGGGCGTGTGCACAGATTTTCTCAAGACCTGCGCCAGAGGATAAAGGGACCTGTGGATTCGTTCAAAGGGTTCCAGCAGGAGCTCGAAGAGCCATTTCGGCTCAGAAGAACATCAATCCAGAGACCAGGAGGTTGCAGAACCCTGTTGAGGTAGGGGGACTGCATCAGTATTGAACTGGAAATGATAAAGACATATTCAAAAGACGCATCACTCCCTGAAAGAAGAGTGGGATCGACTGAAGATTGTGTCAGCTCAACCACTATCGAAGACTCATCATTATCCAAGAGAAGAGTGGAATCAGCCAAAGATTGCATTGGCTCAACCACTAGTTGAATAGGATGTGAGACAACATGATCAATAGACGCATCACCCCCCAAAATGAGAGTAGTATCATATGAAGATTGCATCTACACGACCAATTCATCAACCAATGATTGAATAGATAGTTGGGAAACTGAAGAGCACTCAGAACTAAAAGGTCCTTCGGAAAAGCACCATGCTCTTCGTTTCACTTAAATCTCAGGGAACAAATGAGTAAGGTGTTCTCGCTCGCAAATCTTACAAGGGAACTTGGTATTACATCCTACACATCTAGGCTTCTCAACAGTATCAATTCCCCCAACATGACTTGCAACGACCGGTCATTTACTCCCATCATGACTTGCAGAGGCTAGGTGATGATCTCCAACATGACTTGTAGAGGTTGGTGACATTTGTCTAGTATAACTAACAATGACTAGACACTTTATGATCCAAGAGGTTCCCCAGGCTCAGAAAATGCTCAAAAATCAAAGTTCTCATAATTGGATGAAACCAATTCCATTGCAACCGGATCATCGCGCTGATTCCGGCGCTATATTTACTTTCTCAAATGGATGTTGTATGCAAGAGTTATCGTACTCTGACTGTTTTCTCAAACAGCTAAAAATTCAAAGCACTGGAAAAAATTCAATGTTGACGTCATCATGACAACAGCATGACATCACCAACGACACCTCATGATGAAGACTTGGACCAATGGTAGCGTGACAAGTGGCAGTAGTTGACTGGGCAAATGTCAATGGCAGATGCAATCAGAATTGGACACATGGCAAAGTTTGTTCAAATGTTGAGGTGCCACATGGCGCAGGCATGGGCAGCGCAGATGCAATCAGAATTGGACACATGGAAAAGTTTGGTCAAATGTTGAGGTGCCACATGGCCCAGTCATGGGTAGCCACATGGCACCAGGTCAGGGTCGAATAGCAAGTTTAAAAAATTTTGATGTCCATGGGTTTTGAACTTGTGACCAACTAGCCAAGCAAATCGCTTTGAGGAGAGCCCTATCACCAACGCGCCATATGTATTACTTGTTAAATGATGCAAGTTTAATTTTATTTAAATTGTGATGTATTATATGGTGGTGGGAAGGGGGGTTGGGGCTAAGCCCCGACCCATGGTTACGTGCTACAATATGACTTCCGATCAAAAAAAAGGGGCACAGCCCATCCATAACCACCCAAGAGCCTAAATACACTAAGTGCGCATTTTAAGGGGCGGTCATATGATGTGTTCCCACAAAATCCAGGGGCTAGCGAATGTCAAGGGCCAGCGCTTGGCCAAAATTAGTGCATATGACCACTAAAAGAGGGTGTGCGCCTGTGATTTGGGGGCTAAAGCCCTATATTTAACAAAAAGTGGGTTTTTTAACCCTATTATGTGTTTTTTTTAATTAATTGCCTTATATTATGACCAGAAAGTGGTTTTTTTTTCATATCTTGGCCATTTGGAGGGGGATTTGATCCCAAAAAGAGGCCAGATCTTGAGGGAATTTGGAATTCCTCATCTGAGCCTTAAAAACTATAAGAACTAATCTTTTTGAAGCTTGTAGGATACTTTTTGATGTAGGGTTTTGAAGGAGTAGATTGTAAATTTTGGCCTTTTCTCATGTTTTGAGAGGCGTTTTTCTCATGTTGTTGAGAGGATTTTGATGGTGCATGCATGAATCTGAGCAAGGAGTTCTTGCATAGCAGACATGAATCATGTAATGTAACAGAAAATAGCATTGTAAGACAACTTTGAGCATTTTAAAGAGCAATAAAGAGGTCCTCCACTTGGAAGCGGGCCCGGAGACATAGCCAACGATTGGTGAACTCCGTTATCAACCTCCTGTCTCTATTTCTCTTTCTGTTTTGTTGTTCTATTATCTTAAATTGTAGCATGGATATTAATGGCTGATCTCTTTATTCATTAATAAGCATCAAGTAAAAGTCACATTTGATATTCCACAAACAAGATAACAAGTTTATGTATTTCACATTCTTAACGATCCGATGCAAAAAGTACAATAAAATAACTTGCAATTTATCAGTAATACCTTCGTTTTTTTATCAAGTTTATGGTATCAGAGCATTTGGTTGTGAAGGTTTGATAGGAATTGCAAGCATTGGATTCTCATGAAAAACTCAAGCAAGGAGAAGGCCAACTTGAGGCTCTTGACACAGAGATTCAAAGGCGATCGCATGAGAAAGAGATGTCTTCACCACGGAAACTGGGTCCCTTCAAATCTGAAGATGATTTCTTCGAGGCCTTTAAATTGATGCAAGCCATGGTAGAGGAGCTTTACCATGAAAGAGGTCAGCGAAGGAATCCAAAAGTTGAAGAAGGTGAATCTTCGATAAGAGAAGAAGGAGGAGTTGGAGGTGGTGGACCTTCGGAACCTTCTTCTCCTTCATCCTCATCATCTAGTAATGAAGCAAGTTTACATTCCTCCAAGGATAAGAAAAAAAATCACCATTCTTCTTATATGTCGTTATTAAAGTTAGATGTAAAGTTTCAATTACCCACTTATGATGGTGAATTAGATGCAGAAAAGCTACATAATTGGGTGAGACAATTAGAGGTCTATTGTAGGATACAAAAGATTGTTGATGATGAAACTAAGATCCAACTAGAAAATCTCAAATTGGGAGGCACAAATCTCATATGGTGGGAAAGCAGAACTAGAGATGATCTTAAGAAAAGTGGTAAAACAATCTCTTCCTAGAATGATTTTGTTATTGTATTAAAACAACAGTTTTACCCTTTAGCCTACATGCAACAAGAAATGATGAATTGGCAATGTTTAAGGCAATCAAAAGGTCAAAGTTTACAAGAATATACTCAGATATTTCGTAAGAAAGCTTTAAATTTGGGTATTCCATTATATACACAAGATACACTCCTAAAATATATTGGTGGTTTACATTCTTATCTCAAGCACACTATTCTTATGCTAAATCCTTCTAACTTTGATGAAGTATGTGAACAAGCCATTCACATTGAATCAAGTAAAGGGAATGTTGGTGATCTTATTTATATAGATACTTGGCAAAGAAAAGATGAAGGGAAAAGGAAAGAGAAGAAGATGGCCACGACAAGAAAGGAGAAGCCTACTTGCGAGCATTGCAAGAAGGTAGGTCATGATGAAGATCATTGTTGGACCTTACATCCTGAAATGAAGCCAAAGAAGTATGCCAATCAAGGAAGGAAGAAGACCACAACTACGACAATTCAAGTGGATCTTGGATCAGATTTTGGTGATGAGACACAGGTTGTAGCTATGGGAATCTAAGGTGTAAATTATGTTGCAAATTCTAGCTCTTCTAGATCAGTGGATGTAAATGATGAGTGTAAAAGGAATGAACTTTTCCACATAAGGGTTATAACACATAATGTTAAAGTTGATACTCTTGTAGACAGTGGATCACAAGCCAATATAATAAGTGAAGATGTTGTGAATAACTTGGAACTTGAAACTAAGTCACATCCTAAACCATATCTGTTGGGATGGATATGTGGTGATAACAATTTACAAGTAACCAAGCAATGTAAAATCAAGTTTGCAATCACTTCTAACTATGTTGATGAAGTAGAGACATATGTGGGATTTTCTTGGGAAGCCCCTACCTTTATGATAGAAAATCCATATTCTACGGGGAGAATAATAAATATTGCTTCAAGAAAGATGGGAAAGAGTACATTGTTCGTGCTCATCGCATGAAAACTGACAAGTCTTTTGCAGCTACAGGGCAGTTAAAAAGAATGGTAAATGCAAGAAAAAGTTTAACACTTATGTCTATAACAAAACATGAAGTTAGTGATGTTAAACATGAGATGATTCCATATGTTTCAAAAAATCATGAAGTGTCACCCGAGGTACAGCATAAGGTTCAACTGCATAACTTGATTATTGTTCATGTTCAAAAGGGGAAGCATGTTTTGTCATTTTCATTTGCATACTCAGTATTGTTGATTAGTTTGTTGTTTTTCAGTGGTGTATGGCTGCAAAGTGCGACAAAGAATGTAGATGATTGTGTGATAAATGAAATGATTACTTTGATAAACAATGCTATCTCAGTTTTCATGTTTGTTGTGATTAGTCAGGTGATCATTATCCCAACAAAGAGGATGGATGATATAGGACAAGTGGGGAGGTAGTACCCTCACTTATTACCTGATTAAAAGAAGACTTTTGGTCGTCCAAAATATTCCAAAGTGGGAAGGAATGATCCAAGAGGCTCCCCAGGCTCAGAAAATGCTCAAAAATCAAAGTTCTCAGAATTGGATGAAACCAATTCCATTGTGACCGGCTTGTCGTGCTGATTTCGGCAGTATATTTACTTTCTCAAACGAATGTTGTATGCGAGAATTATCGTACTCTGACCGTTTTCTCAAACAACTAAAAAGTCAAAGGACAGGAAAAAATTCAATGTTGATGTCATCATGACGATAGCATGACATCACCAATGACACCTCATGATGCAGACTTGGACCAATGGCAGTGTGACAAGTGGCAGCAATTAACTAGACAAATGTGGATGGAAAATCCAATCAGAATTGGACACATGGCAAAGTTTGGTCAAATGTTGAGGTGCCACGTGGCCCAGGCATGGGCAGCCACGTGGCACCAAGTCAGGTTCAAATAGCAAGTTTCAAAATTTTTGAAGTCCATGGGTTTTGAATGAATGACCAACTAACCAAGCAAAGCGCTTTGAGGAGAGCCCTATCACCAACGCGCCACACGTATTACTTGTTAAATGATGCAGGTTTAATTTTATTTAAATTGTGATGTATTATATGGTGGCGGAAAGGGGGGCTGGAGCTAAGCCCCAGCCCATGGTTATGTGTTGCAATATGAATTCTGATCAAAAAAAAGGGGCATAGCCCATCCATAACCACCCAAGAGCCTAAATAGACTAAGCATGCGTTTTAAGGGGCGGTCATATGATGTGTTCCCACAAAATCCGAGGGCTAGCAAATGTCAAGGGCCAGCGCTTGGCCAAAATTAATGCATATGACCACTAAAAGAGGGTGTGCGCCTGTGATTTGGGGGATAAAGCCCTATATTTAACAAAAAGTGGGTTTTTTAACCCTGTTATGTGTTTTTTTTAATTAATTGCCTGATATTATGACTAGAAAGTGGTTTTTTTAGCATATCTTGGCCATTTCGAGGGGGATTTGATCCCAAAAAGAGGATATATCTTGAGGGAAGTTGGGATTCCTCATCTGAGCCTTAAAAACTATAAGAACTAGGATTTTTGAAGCTTGTAGGAGACTTTTTGATGCAGGTTTTTGAAGGAGCAGATTGTAAATTTTGGTCTTTTCTCATGTTTTGAGAGGCGTTTTTCTCATGTTGTTGAGAGGATTTTGATGGTGCATGCATGAATCTAAGCAAGGAGCTCTTGCATAGCAGACATGAAGCATGTAATGTAACAGCAAAGAGCATTGTAAGATAACTTTGAGCATTTTAAAGAGCAATAAAGAGGTCCTCCACTTGGAAGCGGGACCGGAGACGTAGCCAACAATTGGTGAACTTCGTTATCAACCTCTTGTCTCTATTTCTCTTTCTATTTTGCTATTCTATTATCTTAAATTGCAGCATGGATATTAATGGTTGATCTCTTTATTCATTAATAAGAATCAAGTAAAAGTCACATTTGATATTCCACAAACAAGATAACAAGTTTATATATTTTTCATTCTTAACGATCCAATGCAAAAAGTACATTAAACTAACTTGCAATTTATCAGTAATACCTTCATTTTTGGATCACTTTCCCCCAACATAACTTGCAGCAATTGTTTTCTTGTCTTCCACATGAGTCGCAGAGGTTATTGATAGATCTCCAACATGATTCGTAGAGGTTCGTGAACTAATGCTAGTATGACTCGTAGTGACTAAACTTTTTATTCCAGCGTGACTCGCAGTGGCTAGTTGCTTTCCCCCAGCATCACTAATAGAGGCAAGGTGCAGGTCTCCAACATGACTAGCAGAGGTTGGTTACTTCTTCTTCTTACTCTTCCTCTTCCTATTTCTTTTATACTTCTGGTTACTAGTACCAAGACTTTCACCATAAGAAGGAGAAAAAGAAGAAGTATACTTCATTGGTGCAGAAGATAAACGATCAACATCCATTTTATGCCCATGACAGAAACTGGTTATCTGAGAAGCATTTAGACCATTTGGTACATTAAGAGTGGTCCACAACCAAATCGGTAATCCTACATTCAACCCAGGAATGTTCAAAGTGGCCATCAATGGGGAACCAACGTTTCCAAAGAAAGGAAAATCACAAGAATCCCCTTGGGAAGGGGTTCCTTGGTTGGCATCCTCAAGAAATTTGTCCATAAATTTCTTATGCACAGGTTCATCCCTCATGGGAGTGTTCATGTCCATAAAATTCTCACACATTGACTCTAGAAAACCAGTGGTATAAAAACCCATGCCTTCTAGGAGGTGGATCATGCTTTCAAGAGAAAGAGCAGGGGTCCTTCCCGACAAGCAGAGAAAATGGTCAACCACCCTGAATTAATGATCCAAAAGAGGTAATAATGAAACAACCTAAGGCCAACTATAAAAAGTAACACTCTAATAAAAATACTTAATAGAAACATCACAAGTAAACAAATTTTCAAAATATTTATCCCAAGTGGATAAGGTCATCAGTCCAAAGCAGTGAAAAAGTGGAAAGGGGCCTTCTAGATGAAGGCACGGGTTGATTGAGTCTTGTGGACCAACAAATGAAGGAGTGAGAAGAAATTATCCTGACATTCACTAACCATCCTTATCTGGTGCAAGTACCCATGCTTTGCGGGGTACCCTCCAATGACACTAAAACATGTGATACAAAATTTTCCCCAGGTAATATGACAAACCCCCGTAGTCACCTCTGAGATCCCTAGGAAAAGAAACTAAGGTTACCAACTCATAGTTAGTGTACGGGGGGTACAGTCAGTAGTCAAGATTGAACATATGGGCAGGGTAACAAAGTGTGAATCTTTGAAAGTTTTGCCTCTCATGGAGGTAAAGGCACTAGTGAAACCCCCAATATATGATCTTTCCACTATGCTCATTTAAGCTTCAGTGGGGTATCTTATTGGCTCTCATTTATGCAACCTCGTTTAGCTCTTGTGTTAGTGGAGGCTCTTGACTATACTTATATGGAAATTGGATTTGATAATCTCCCTAGATCAGACTCTGGTGTTTGTTTTGTAGCCTTGGAGAGTTATCTCTCCAATACTAATCCAATGCCCTAACCCTAAACTTGTTTCTGAACCCTAGAAACAAAGTCTAGTACATTTTAAGTTTAGCATTCGTTTTAGTGGTTATTTTTACTCAAAGGGTATAGATTGAAACATATGTTGTTTCATACTCTTGCAAAAATGAAAATTATAAGAACATTGGAAAAGAAATCTTTACAATATTTCTTCAAATAAAAAAGAGTTTCAACAAGAAAATGCATGAACAATCCTTCAAACCTTTAAATGCAAGTTTCTTCTTTCTAATGCAAGATGACAATGCAGCCTTATGAGAAAAGAAAAAGAAGAAAAAAAATGATGTTCTTTTTTATTTTTCTTTTGAAATGATTTAAGGTGATAAGAAAACAAAATCCTAGGCTAACATCGTTTTCTTTTTCAAATAACAATGCAAAGAAAGAAAGAGACCTAGCTAGCAGAAAAACTAGGTTTTTTGTTTTTGTTTTCTTTTTCTTTCTTTCAAAGCAAAAATAACAAAATATGGTAAAAGAAAGAAAATATTTTAGTTTAATGTTTGAAAAAAAAAACAAGGAAAACACAAAAGAAAAGTGTGGAACTGAAATATAAAATCAAGTTTCAAAGATGACCACAACAATGACTAGAAAATTCAGATCTTGAGAACAAGACTAGTCTTACAGTGATGCAATCCAAGGGATAAAAGGGAGACAAAGATGGATCAAAAAACTTTGTTTTCCATTCAAATTTAAGGCCTTACTAACCACCTATAAGCCATAAAAAAATTCAGGACCAAACTCCCCAAAAAATATCCCCTAACTAGCTAAAACAAGGCTCTAAAAAGATTGAAAAACAAGCAAAAAAGTCACTTTTTGGAGGCATCCGCGGGTCAACCCACTGTAACTCATGAATATAAGCTTATATCTGCAAGTTATATCACTGTAGGAAGTGTGGATGAAGTTTATCTATGGTTTGACCTTCCAAAAAATGTGGATATCTGTGATTTGGCCTTGGAGACTAAAATCTGTGCTTCACCCCTATATAAGGGTAGTGTATGTTCGCAGTTTATGTGAAAGAAAAAAGCGGATAGAATCAGAAAAAATTGGGAAAATGGGTATAAAGCCCAAAACTCAAAGTGTAGTAAAGAGACAAAAAGTAAGCCAAAAACACTAGGATGCCAAGAGAAAGAACTTTTAGATGACTTGAGAGTTTTCACAATCTTTACCAGGCAATCAAAAGCAAACACAAACCCAGGAGGCTCAGCATGTGTTGAAGAACCTACCTAGACCTTCCAATTCTGAGAGAAAAACTTACAATTTCAAGACACTTACACAGATCCGCAACTGTGTAAACTAGGACTCGCGGACATTTGCGAGTCATACAGCTGCAACTCATGGATATTCGTGACTCACAAAAGGACAAGGTGTGGATGAGACTGTTATACTTGAAAAATAAAAAGTCAACCCAAAAGGAGGGCTTTAAAAATCTTTTGGAAAAATTTATGGATGAGGAAATCTATGAAAATAAATCCCAAAATCAGGAAAAAGTGCAAAAACCTAAGACAACCAAAGAAACCCTAAAATTGACCCAAACTAGGAGAATCCCTAGTATGGTCGCCAATTCTATTATGAGATTTTTCCCCTGTGACTTTGGTCATGTCACAACAAATATTGACCAAATAAAAGAGAAAATTGTAACCCACACACAAAACTTGTAATGAAATAACTACTTTCTCATAGAGGGAAGAAAGTATCACACCTTGTATCCTTACGTCGGTGTTATTCCCCACTCTCGGCCCTGGTACTGCTCTTAATTCATGCTTGAATTAGCCTGCAAAAGAAGATTAATAAAATGTTGCAACAAGGTATTTATATCATAAAATAATACTAGTAACTTATAGATAGATTCAAATATGAATATTAATTGAACATACATAAACAAAATGAATCAATACTACACAAGTATGGGGAAAAGAGAACTTGTTATTAGCAACGGTAAAATAAGTGGTTAACACCTGACTCCAACCGTCGGCATTGCCTTGAAGACAACTACCGAGGTTCCTCCAAAAGTTCCTTCAAGCATCACTCAATAATATTTCCCTTCCTTGTATGACCCAATAAGGATAGGAACAAACCTTATGGTCATATAATGAAAAGGAAGGAATGTTGGAAATAGATTTCCAGGTCAAGGGGATGTTACTCAAAGGATGAAGGGGAATAGGAAGACTTGCAATTTATTCAACATAACTTTGCACCTAGGTTTTCCTCCTCATCAATTCCCTCAAAGTTTCCTTTATACCATCCTCAAGAGGTTAAGGAGGTTGAATTTCATTGATTACGGGCCCAGTGAGGTTGGGAAACGAGCCCAATCGAAATCCCCGCCCGAAAATGGGGAATTATTTTATTTTTATTATTTTTTTAGGCCATCTGTGGGTTGTACACTAACAAGGCATGGATGTTTGCATGTTGCACAAATTTGACCCACGAATATAAGCAAAAACATTGTTTTTTAGTGGCTTTGATGAGGAAAGTTGGGATTTAAGCTTGCAAGTCAAAAAAAAGGACTAAGCCATCTCACAATGAAAATGGTGTGGAAAATTGTGGTATCATAGAGGTATTCTAGTCAACCATATGAACTAGATCTCAGGAGCGAAGTGGGAAGGCCTGAGCGACTATGTGCAGTGAAGGGGGGTCTCATTCCTTGGGTTGTGCAGGTTGTGGGAAAATGGATTCGAACCTAGGTTTTGGGGCTATTGTGTATTGAGAGCGGGTATCCAGAGGACCGGATCTCCTTGTGGACTCACAGCCTCACATCGGGGGTGGATTTTTGTTGAAATAAAACGATCAATAATTCCTATGGCTAGGAGGTTCATCCTTCATTTGCAGCCAGTCAGTTAATCATTAACACATAAGTGTTTTTGTTCTATTCTTATGTTAATTATGTTGTGTAAATGGTTATATGAATGTGGTGTGTTGGTTGTTTTCTTGAACAATTTCATTCATGTTTAAAAATACATTGTTAGATGCATATAGGATTGTGGTATCATTCAAATGGTCAAATTCATGTGTGATATATGGTTGGTAAGCTACAAGAATTTAATTAAGTATTAAAATATTTATTTCAATGTGTATTTTGCATGTAATGATGCTCAACTAGTGGTTGGGTATGTTACAAATTGGTATTAGAGCTATTGGTTCAACACTATACTCATATGGGCCAAGAACTAGTGTAAATTTGGGTAAACTTCACTACTACAAATTTGCATGTGGTGAAATTGGGGGAAAATGGGAGAAAATCATAGTCAAATCCCTTCTCATCTAGAGGTCCATGACTAAGATTCGTCATGATATATTTAAAAATCCATAAGGTTCATCTTTTTTGAAATTTCAAACAAATCAACGACCGAGATTCAATTTCGGCGATTGAATGTTGAAGGAAAACAACGATCCAAATTCGCCTGGAATTTTATCAAAAATTGTTAAGTGTTGAAGTTCTGCAACTGAATTCATCGATAGTCGATGGTCAAATCAGAAAAAATTGCGAAGAGTTTTAAGTTTTCCAATAGAACTCACCGATTGTTAATGGTAGAATCGATGGGTTGGGAGAAGAGTGGGTTTGTCTAGAAGGAATCTTTGATCACCGATGGTCGATGGTCAAGGATCAGCAGATTTCGGCTAAAATTTCTAGGTGTCGAAGATTGCCAACAAAAATTTTCGATGGTCGACGGTTGGGGATCGACAAAAATAGGAGAAGGTTTCATGCAACCATGAAGGATCATATATCATCGATGGTCAGTGGTCATGGATCAGCATAATCTAGCGAATGTTTCATGCATCCAGGAGGATTGTTGATCCTCGATGACTGATGAATCAGGAATCGGCGGATTGTGATGAGAGAAGTGGTTGATCGTCGATGAAGGAAAAGAGGATGATGACATCATCATTCACATGTAATGTCACATCACCCAAGTTGACACCTCAAGATGATGTGTCATGCCACGCTATCATCCACATGTCATGTCACATTAGCAGTTCCCACATCAGCCTAGAAGTGGTCGATGGTTAGATCGATCGATTTAGGGAAGTAGTTTCGACAGTCTTCGGGGATCATTGATCATCGATGAGCCAATGGTTTGGCATCATCCAAATAAATTAGGGGTTCCAATTTCCAATGAATATCACCAATGATTTATATTTGAATCAGTTGATTTAGAGTTATGTGTAAATCGATCATCAGGGAATTAGGTCGATGGTCGACAGTCGGGTCGGCAGTTTTTGGAAAACATTGTGCTTGCCCAAAGGAGAACATCGGTTGTTGATGACCGATGTACCAAATATCAATGGCTTATATTCCATGTGATTTGAGATCAACAACTCATATTTAAGGGGATGTTACAATAGTAAAACAATGGATTTTATGTGAAAATTTGTAGTTTTTTAAGGTCATTATCTTGCAAGGAATTTTTTAGGGCCTAAACGATGTTTTTAGGTAGTCGAAACCCACAAGAATATAGTGTATCAAGGTACACTTGGTATCTTCAGCTCAAATAAAATAATTCGGAGAGATCTATCCAACGAGATAAATAGTTCGTAAAATGGAGCTCGTACAAGAAAGTTACAACCAAAACAGTGAGGGTAAAATTTTGGCACCAAATTTACTTCCAGAAAGCATAAGTCCATGTCCATAAGTTTGTTTGGGGCATGGGAACAGTGGATGGAAACATTATGACCCATTGAATCCAGCAGTGAAGTCATTTTTTGGTTATGGGTACCTAAAGATGTGTTGGAATTGAAATAAGACACATGTAGCATACAAGGATAAATTAGGTAAAACAATCAAAACTTCTCTGGACCATAACTTTCAAATCGGAGCTCAAATTTGAGAAAAAGAATAGTCGTTGGAAAGGAATTGGGGAGTAGAAGACGTAATCCAACCAAGAATTTTAAATTTTTCACTGTATTTCTCATAAAATGATAAAGATATTTTTGTAGTAGTAAATGAGTGGAAATTGCAGGATGTAGATATTGTAACTTTTCGCTCAGAACTCATATTGAGACATGAGTACAATCGTTTGAAAGATGTTTCAGAGAGGAATGCATATAAGGAATCATATTTTTTGTTTGGGGAAGTGTTTCCTTCATAAATTGGGATAAAATATGACCTGTATCATTAATTGAAAAAAATTATATATTGTGCATAAATCTAACAAAAATGGTTGCTTGTACATGGTACAAAATTAGGGGTATAACTAGGTAAATTCAATCCTAGGATTGAATATCAGAGTAATGGAAACATGGCAGATATTGTAGAAGTTGGTTGCAAAAATAAAGAGATACAATTCAAGTAATGGAAAGTGGAATTGGATTCCAAGAGCCATGTAATTACTCAATGTGAAGATTTCTCCAAATAGTGTCAAAGTTTGGAGAAACTCTCCCAAATGATAGAGGTGAGTGTCGAAGGTGATTGTTGTGTAAGGAAGAGTGTATATGTGTAGGATAGTACCTATTCATAAGCCTGGAGGTACACTTGAAGTGCAATATTTTTGACACATATATAAAGGCTAAGATTACTAACAGGGCATTGTTATTAAGCATAAGAGCACTCTGCAGAGAGTGTTGTGTGAAAGGAATTTCTAGAAAGAGGATAAGATTCCACAATTGATCATTGTGTGGGTTTGTTCTAGATTAATGTTTTGTGTCTGTAGGACAGGAAAGTAGTTATATATTGTACAGTCGGTTGAAGCATCAAAGAGTTGGAAAATGAAAGTGAAGTACTGCAAGGAAGGTGATGCAAGGTTGACAAAGGTCTACAAAAGAAGAGGGGAACAATAGTATTTAGTTGTTGTAGAGATAAATAGTGTAAAAGGTAAATTTAATAGAGATTCTCACATTAAAGCATGAATACAATAAGTGAGAAAATTCATTGCATGCACATGGAGTTAAGAAGGACTATGTATCCTTGAAGGTAGAAATATAGTGAAGGTTAAAAAGCTTGCTTCAAGAGAAGGAGAAAGGATATCATGAGATGAAGTGTGACTTATGATTGGATCAATCATATCTATGTGAAAGCATGGGAGTGTAGGAAAAAGGAATTGTTAGATATTATCTAACTACTTTTGTCTAAAAAAAATACCCAATGAAGGAAAGTTGCCTCTAGTATCAGAGTGCGTAATAAAAGCAGGGTACAGGTGAAAATGGAGGAGTGTATCTTTCCTTTTGGAGAAAATTGGCCTTGATTGGTCAAGAATTGATTCACAATGAGTCACTTAATCAAGTGAAGAAATATATTTAAAATTAAGCAAATCCATGACGGATAAATTTTTATTTTCGGCACACTAGTTCAATGGGAGTTAACTGACTAATTCTATTTTAGAATTTCTAATTTTATACCATTACTATTATGCATGCATTCCTAAGAAAAATTCATTGCATCTCACTTCTTCTTCACTTTTCTTAATTATAGGATGTCATTGCCTATATGAGTCAATATCACTTACTCATTGAACATATCATAATATACATTGATTCTCATTATTCCTATTGTATCTATCTTACTTTTCTTGATAAGCTTTGTTTGTGTATGCTTTAGCTAGGTCTCCTATGCAGGTTTCCATGAAACACTAACATGGTATCAGAGCTGAGATGCTTGGAGAAACCTAGACAAGCCAGAGAAGAGCGAAAAAGGGTTTAATTATTGAGTAAACCTATTTTCTGCCAGAGTCACAGCCTATCCCCATCGAAAGGTGTGACAATTGGAATCGACATATTCTATCCATTAATAGGGTGCGATGGTTGCACTCAAACTTATGAAAAAAAAATCAGGAATCAACGCATCCTATTCATTTCTAGGGTGCAACATAATCGCATTGTATCCTTCACTAGGGTGGGAAATTTAGTTTTTTGAAATCGACACAGCCTATCCATTTCTAGGGTGTGACATAGTCACATTCTATCCTTCACTAGGGTGAATTGTTCTCTCAGTCTGCCCATTGCCAAGGTGAGACACTCCAGGTATTCCTATGCTCACCAACAATCTCCAAAACTCACATCTTATTTTAGGAGATATAGTTGTTTTATCATTTCTATAGCTGCCATAGAACCGTCAGTCATATCTTAGAATCCACGATATGGGTTTTCAGGATCTTTTCGGAATCAATAGCAGGGATGGAGATGATGAAAATTCTTCAATCAATTCTGGTGATAATACTCACACCATACAACTATTTTGAATGCAAGTCGAAGGCCGCATTCCAACTCAAAAGAAAAGGACTATACAATTTGACAATGGCGATAGAAACAGAACCTACATCAGTGCTTGAGAAGACCAGATGGGTGAATAGTAAGGATGAGGCCACAGGAATACTTCTTGATTTAATATCCATTGATTTATGGTTTCATGTTGTCGCATGCAAGACCCTAAACGAGATATGGACCACCTTGGAAGGAATCTTTGGAAAGTAGGATGAGATGCGAGGTCATATGCTTGAGGTAGAGTGTAATATTCCAGATATAAAATAGTATGCAGAACATAAATAAATATCTAGAAATGGCAGATAAACAATGATATAACCAGAACAACACCACAATAATACCAGAATAACACTAGAAAGAGCACTTTGATTACTGAGAGAAATGTTCACTTTCCTCTTTGAGGGGGAAACCTCCACCAGAGCAGAGCTCTATTACAATAATATCCAAGACAAAACTTCTCATACCCTCTACTCCTATTTATACTAAATATGTCTATCCAATGAAAAATCTAGAGGAATATCCTTCTAGAAGTAGAAGCTTATAATAGGTCTTCTTACATTTGACTTATTCTTCCTTATTGTTAAGCCTTATTAATATTGACCTTTATTACATGGAAATATATTATTCTACCTACATGAGGGTTTAGGTCCCTAACATGTCCTCCCCCTTAAAAAACAGCCTTGTGCTCAAGGCTTGAGATGAGGAAATTGTTGCAGAATGGTAGCGAGTTACCATGTGGCATCTATTGGAGTTGTATATTTCCACTGGACTAACACTTCCTTGATGGTGCGCTAACACAGACGACACTCACGCTGGTCCAAAACTGCTTGTGGTTGTATCCAAATGGATCCTTCTTCGTCCAACTCGAGAAGGTTGGTTTGAGTTTGGAACTTAGTTCCAATCACCTTCTTTAAGTAGGAAACATGAAAAACAGGATGGAGTTTATAATGACTGGGAAAATCTAACTGATAGGCCACCTGTCCCACATGCTTGAGAATGGTATAAGGACCATAAAATTTGGGTGTCATCTTCTCACAATGGTCAGCCTTGAGGGAATTTTTCTTTTAAGGTTGCAGTCGAAGAAACACTTGATCGCCTTCTGCAAATCGATGTTCAGAGCGACCTTGATCTTCCTATTGCTTCATGTGATTCTGGGTCGTGACCAAATTCTCTTTGAGGGTGTGGAGAATAGCCTCTCGAACTGTAATCATTTGGTCAACCCCCTGGACCTTCGAGACACCTAGAAAGTATGAGAGAATTGTAGGTGTATTTTTTCCATATACCGCTTCAAAAGGAGTCATGCGGATAGATGTATGGTAAGAAGTGTTGTACCACCATTCAGCTGGTGGTAACCATTGAGCCCACTAATTTTGTTGTTCTGATGCAAAACACCTCAAATATTTTTCCAAACACTTGTTGACAAATTCATTTTTCCATCAGTCTGGGGATGATAAGTTGTGCTAAGATGCAATTGGGTACCTTGTATCTTGAACAATTCTTTCCAAAAATTGTTGGTGAAAGTTGGGTCGCGATCAGAAACAATAGAATGAGGCATGCCATGAATCTTGAATACCTGATCCATGAAGAGTTGAGCCATAGTGGAAACTGTAAATGGGAGTTGAAGAGAACATAAATGAGCATACTTGGAAAGATGAGAAACTACCACCATGATGATTAATTTATTTCCAGATTTAGGTAATCCTACAATAAAATCCATAAAGATATCCCTTCAAATAGAAGGTGGAATCGAAAGCAGTTGTAGTGTGTCAAGAGCTTTGACTATTTCGCCCTTGTTTCATTGACAAAAAACACATTCTGCTACAAAATTGTGAATTCAATGTTTCATACCATCCCATAAAAAAATAACGTTTGACCCAGTCACAGTTTTTGGTAAACCCTCAGTGCCCAGCAGTGGGTGTAGCATGAAGCTCAGAAAGTACCATGGATTTAAGTTTTGATTGTTTACTTAAATATAAATGGCCTTTATATCGAAGCTCATCATTGTGCCAAGAGTACCCTGGGGAAACTGGAGAAATGGCATGCAATTGTTGTATTAGATGTGAATTTTTTGGATCATGTAGCCATTCCTGGCGAACAACTTGGAGCCAATCTAGTACAAAGAAGGAGAGATAAAAAAGGAACCCTTCATCTTCATATTTTCTGGAAAGTGCATCAGTAACCACATTGTCTTTTCCTTTCATTTAAATCATATCATAATCATATCCAAAGAGCTTAGTCACCCATTGTTTTTGCTCTAGGGAGGAAAGGCATTGTTCCAGAAAATACTTGAGTCTTTGATGATCTGTCTTAATTTGGAAGCATTTCCCCAATAGATAAGAGCACAAAATATCCACGACACACAGAAAATCCAAAATTTCCTTTTCATAGATTGATTTTCCAAAATTTCTCTCTGAAAGTTGTTTGGTTGTAAAGGCCAAAGGCCAACCCTCTTGCATAAGGACCGCTCCAATTCATTTCCCGAAAGCATCACAATCCAGGACAAAGGTATTTGGGAAATTAGGAAGGTCCAAGACTAGAGTGGTGCACATGGCCATGTTAAAGGTTTGAAAGGCCTAAGCAACTACAGGAGTCCAAGTGAAAGAATTATTTTTAAGGAGAGGAGTGAGAGGTGCCGCAATATTTCCATAATTCTTAACAAACTTGTGATAATAACCTATTAAACTGAAATATCCATGCAAGATTTTGAGATTATTTGGGTGAGGCCAATATTGCATAGCTTCAATCTTTTTAGGATCCACCCTGACATCGTCCTTGCCAACAAGATTACCCAAGTACTCGACTTATGAGGTGCTAAAAGAACATTTAGATTGTTTGAGGAAAATTTGTTGTTGAGAGAGTAGATGGAGAACTCGATCCACATGAGAAATATGGGTTGTCCAGGTTTTACAATAGATGAGGATATCATCAAAGAAAATTAAGACAAAATGATGGAGAAAGGGACAGAAGACATGATTCATGAGGCTTTGGAAAGTGGAGGGAGCATTACACAAGCCAAAGGGCATGACCAAAAACTCATAGTGGCCCTCATGAGTTAGAAATGCAGTCTTAGGAATGTTTGCCTCGTTCATACATATCTGGTGGTAGCCAGAACGAATATCAAGTTTAGTAAAGAACTGGGCACCACTCAATTCATCCAAGAGGTCATTAATGACACGAATGGGAAATTTATCTTTAATGGTGAGTTTTTTGAGGGAGTGGAAGTCAGGAAACATGCACCAAGAACCTTATTTCTTAAGGACCATGACCACAGGAGAAGCATAGGGGCTCGTACTAGGGTGGATAACACCTGTGTTGAGAAATTATCGAACAATTTTCACAATTTCATTTTGAAAAATATTGGGAGAAAGTATGTCGAGGACAAGGGGAATGAAATTATCATGAAAACCATGGGAAGGAGGGATTCCATGGGGAGTGGAAAAAACCACTTTATGTTTAGATAGGGTGGATTGGAGGTCCTATGGTACAGAAGGTGTCTCAGGGGCTTGAATGGCATGGATTTGTGCAATAATTCCATAATGACTTTTTTTTAGCAGATTTTCCATGTGATGGGAACTGATGATCTTCGGGGAACCAGTGGTGATGCCTTGGAACTTATATTGTTGTCCCTCCTGGTCAAATTTCATGGTTAATTCCTTAAAATCCATGAGAATGGGACCCAAAGTCCTTAGCCATTCCGCACCCAACACAATGTCATAACTACCCATGTCGATAGCAAACATATGATATTTCATGTGGTACTGACCAATTTGGAGATGCACATTTTCACAATGCCCTCCACATTTCATGGACCCACCATTGGCAATCATGATTAGAAAATTATTGATGGCACTTATATAAAAATTAGTTTCTTGGGCAATGCAGCGATGAATAAAATTATGGGTGCTTTCACTATCAACAAGAATGATGACCTTCCTATGCTTAATGTAACCAATTATCTTGAGGGTTTGGGGAGCAGAGAAGCCAATGAGAGCATTTAGGGAAATGACTGGTTCGACTTTGGGAGGGTCGAAGGGAGGGGCCATGTCAATGGGTTTAGGTGACACGACCATAAGGGGAACCTCAACATCGTCTTCCGAAACATCCTATGAGATGGCCATATAATTATTTTGTTCCTTACACTTTTACCTAGGAAAATATGTATCATCACAATTATAACAAAGGCCTTTGAGTTGGCATTCATCCATTTCTGCCCTAGTCAATTTTTGGATCTTTAGTGGAGTAGAAGGAGGAGTGGGAGTGATTGGTTTAGTGTGAGGAATAAAGGAGGGTTTTCGGTTTTGAGAAGAGACAAATTGTTGTTCTTCCTTATATATTTTAGTAGCATCCACCCAACTATGAGGTCGAGCCATGAGGACATGGGCACGAATCTCATCCTTGAGGCCACTGATAAAACATTCTCAGAAAAAAGCATCAGATATTCCCTCTATACATAAATCCAATCGCTTAAAAGTGGCTATAAAGTCTTCCATTGTGCCATATTGTTTCAACTTTGTCAAATAGCCTAAATGGTCAGTGTTAGTGTCAAAGAATTCATAAATCTCCGCCACAAAGTGTATCCAAGCCACATACCCTTGGCGGGAATTTTTTCTCCATTGCCAATGTTATTTATCTAGATGGAGAACACCATATCTAAATTTGGCCAACTCATATGTAATTCCATACAAAGATAAATAATATTCCATTTGAGTTACCCAATCAGTGGTATCTGAGCCATGAAATTTGATCAAATCCACATGTGGAAGGCATAGGTCATACTGAAAGTAATGGGGTTGAAAATTCTGGGAATGAGAGGAAGATTCACCTTTTGTTTGCAAAGGTAGGTTAGATGAGGGAATATCTATAGGGATATGCATATTGGCCCAGATCATCGTAGTGAAGGAGACAAACTAGGTATTGAAGGATTCAATCTCGGTAGCGAGGTCTTGTTTGAGATCCTCCATTTTGGCGTCGATAAAGAAATGCATGTTTTTATTGATGGTAGCAACATTGGCACTAAGTAGTCTCACTTCGTGTTGGGTTTCAGTGAAATTAGAGTGCAAGGAATTGAAGTGAGCTTCCAAGTCTTGGTTACAGGTGTGGGCCATGATGAAGAGGGAACATGAAGAGGGGTGGGTGGGACCACACAGAAAATGGGTTGTGGTTGAAGTGTATGACAACAATCAGGAAAACGAGTGGAATCCAATGGTTAAATCCCAAATAAGGGTGTTGGAAGGGGGTCGGGTCCATGAGAAAAACAAAATTTATGAAAAATGATAGGTATGTATGTGATAAGGGAGAAGAGAAGAATCCAACATGATAGGTCTCAAATAATGGTGCCAATAGGACAGTAGTAATTTTTCAACCCAAATGCAGGAGACACAGTTGTGAGGCAATACATCTTGTATGTTATATTTTTTCTTTTGTCCCAAGGGTTCTACAGACAAGGGTTTTCCCTGTTCTATAGCTCACTGATATACGTGTGGGGTCAAACAATAGTACTCGGCCCAATATCTCAGGGAACGAACTAAGGAGGCTAGACCATGCCCTTAGTCGTACTACTGGACTACCCAGGTACTAGAGAGTATCTTCCTGAGTGTTGTTCTCAGTGACATTATAGCATTCAGGTGGTCGATCGATTTATCTACGGAGGGATTCATGAGATCTATGTCGATCTATATACAGGTGTTGTTTTATGTGCTACTACTCGAAGGGGTACCAAAAGGGGTTACAAGGGTGGACAACAGATGTGCGCTTAAGTACCACTTGTATTTATTGCCTGTATGAATCCATGACCACGATTTTATGTGTGTAATGATAGATCTCTGTAGATTTAAGATGTTGGAATATGTCTCTACCCTAAAAAAAAAATAACCCGCAATTTTCTGCCTAGGAAGGTGCTTTAATACCACTTGTAATATTCCAGATATAAAATAGTATGCAGAACATAAATAAATAGCTAGAAATGGAAGATAAACAATGATATAACCATAACAACACCAGAATAATACCAGAATAACACCAGAAAGAGCACTTTGATTACTGAGAGAAATGTTTAATTGCCTCTTTGAGAGGGAAACATCCATTAGATCAGAGCTCTATTACAATAATATCCAAGACAAAACTTATCATACCCTCTACTCCTATTTATACTAAATATGTCTATCCAATGAACAATCTAGAGGAATATACTTCTAGAAGTGGAAGCTTCTATTAGGTCTTCTTACATTTGACTTTTCTTCCTTATTACTAGGCCTTATTAATATTGACCTTTATTACATGGAAATATATTATTCTACCTATGTGAGGGGTTAGGTCCCTAACATAGAGTTGAATACCTTAGACCCTAAAAGTTTTGATAATATACAGGATTTCTTTACTAAATTTAAATATTTGATATTGAGCTTGGGTGAATGTGGTATTGAAAAGTATGCACAAGAGAAACAACTTATTCTAACAATATTGGCTAAGATAGGATCAAATACGTTGTATATGTCTCCAATTTCCATTCTGGCAAATGTTTTTTTGCAACAAATTGGAAAATGCTTACGATGGCTCAGTTCATTAAGTCTCTCATACAAGAGAAAACAAAACTCATACAGATGGGACTCATGAAATATCCCAAAGCACATGCACTCACCATGCATGATGGAAAAGGATAATCCAAATAGAATGAGAAGGAGAAACAGAACGAGAAGGAGGTATATTCCAAACTCTTTAACGATTCTTCAAGTTTCAAAGACTCTTCTAATTCCAAGAAGAAGAAGAAGAAGGGAAATCAGTGCACTCACTGCAATAAACCGAATCATGAAGAATCCATGTGCATGAAGAAATAGATCGATCTTATGGCACAATCACTTCAACAAAACGACCTTGGAAACTTCATTCCAAAGGGAGTCAAGAAGTAGAAGGAAGAAGATCATTCTCCTAAGAAAGGTACTCATCATGCTCTTGTTGAAATTAATTTCTCATCCGATTCATGGATTATAGATTCTGGTGCATCCCATCATCTGGCAGCGAAAGAGGAAATTTTCTCTTCTTTGAGTCCATGCTCAAGACCCCCTATTATCATGGGGGATTATACTCTAGTAGCAGTAGTAGGAGAAGGGAGAGTGGAACTCCATAATGTAATTTTTTAGAATGTTTTACATGTTCCAAAGATTTCTATGAATTTTCTCTCATTTTATTAGATCATTCAGAAAGGTAAAAAGGTTGAATTTACATCAGATTCAGTTTCAGTAACTAACATGCATGAAAATTCCATCATTACAATTGGTGAGGTGGATCACAAGTCAAGGTTGTATAAATTCACTAATTTTTCTGATGATGACTCCTCTTTTCTACTTACACATAAGGAGAGTACTTTTCATGCACCTCCAATGCAACATGCATATATTCTTGTGCTTCCATTAGTTTCAGACATCATAATTCCATACACTTAGATTATGTACATGGAAATAAGTAGGTAGTACAACCATATAAGAAGCCAACACTGAAGCTTCAGCAAATTCTCAAGAAGGCACAGTTCACACTTCAAGCAACAGGTATCCTTGCAGGGAATCCATTGGATTCAAGGAGGACTCGATCTCAGCATGAGGATCCTTCTCATGTACTTTTAGCTTCTGAACCAGTGATGCCCATGCATTGCTATATGGTTCAATATTTTGATCCACATCCCTACACTGAGGTTGTTGGAAATCCACCATGGGAAGAAACCATACAAAATGAGTATGACTCACTCCTAAATAATCGGACTTGGCATCTGGTTCCACTTCCACCAGAAAGGAATATTTTTAGGTACAGATGGGTCCACATGATCAAGAGGTACAACGCTAGACAAGTTTCCAAAGGACTTCATCATATCCATAAATATTTCTACATCTTCACGAATACTTTCAGTGAGCAGAAGTTTCAGACTTTGCAGGATCGTCTTGCAGTGAAGAACACAGTTGCCTAGTAACTTCCTTTTCTTCTTTTGATGCATTGTCTTTTGAGGGGGGTTTTTGTTCCCATGTGGTTTTCCCTCTTTTCTAAATTTTATTTAGTGTTCATTAGTTGCATTGTACATGAGTGCCTAATATGGCCTAGTAGTCGAGACTCATTTTTTACTCCATAGTGATGTTCAGGGGGGTGTTGGAGAAATTTCTATTTTCGGCACACTAGTTCAGTTTGAGTTAACTGACTAGTTCTATTTTAGAATTTCTAATTTTAGAAAATCACTATTATGCATGCATTCCTAAGATAGGATGTCATTGCCTATATGAGTGAATATCACTCACTCATTGAACATATCATAATATACATTGATTCTCATTCTTCATATTGTATCTCTCTTCCTTTTTCTTGATAAGCTTTGTTTGTGTATGCTTTAGCTAGGTCTCTTGTGCAGGTTTCCATGAAACACTGACAGGTAGTGGAGAAACACCTTGGATATATATATATATATATATATCCCAAACTTATATTAGCCCCGTGACAGAGATACCAACCTAAATCATTGATGCATTTTAAGGAAATAAATTTCACCTTCATTCATCCTCTATTTACAACAAACGAGATCTATTAGCTATCATGCAAGCATCACTAATGATCCCACCAAAATGGAATCTTTCAGGTAATTTTTGCACATAAATTCTAGAATTTATTATCTTAAAAGTAATTATATGACCCTCTATACTTTTTTCTCATAAGTTAAGGAATACTAGCAGATATTTTGGATTTTCCCAATGTGTCTCCATTTGTTGTGCCTTCATAATAAACTTCCTAATTTCTTCTCTTATATTTTCCCAAAGAGAAGAAATTGTCCCCCCTACTAAAATTTTCTATTGGAAAGCCTCTCATACTCTATTGTGAAAATGGGAAATCTCAAACCTCTCTTCACACTCTCTATGCTTTACCACTTGCATTTTTTCTTCATATCACTTTGACCCACTAGTACACAATATTGACAAGTTCCCTATTTCTTTGCCTATACATAGTGTATCGATGAACATCCTTCTTCCTCTGTCGATACAACCAATACCGAAAAGTTAGTGATTTCCTCGTTGATACATCAACACTATCATTCCTTGACCTCCGATACACCAATGAACTTCTGCTAAACTTATCCGACATACAAAGATTTATCATTAGCTAAGTTCATGAGATCAATATCGGTACACCGAAGATGTTCACACACGCTCAACCTAAAATTGGCGTACTTCCTCCCATCTTCACTGATAAATCATGTATCATCAATTGTCTTCTCATATTCACCAATACATCACATATTGATGAAATTCCTTCATTTCTCTCTGATACACAGTTTATCAGTGAGGTTTGTCTCTCTTGCTTCGACACACTACTTGTCAGAGAGTTTCCCTCTTTTGTCACTGATGTGCCAACAGAGGGATTTTGACCCCTCATTGACACTTAAAATAGCAGCGGTGATCTTCTTTATCTTTCCAAAATCAATCATATTATCTAGACACCTTCATCTCAAGGCCTCTCCTATTTTCCTCCAACTCATATCCTTCTTATTGCGCCCATCATTCAGGTTCCTATCACTTCCAATGATTAAGTATTACATGTCTGACTAGATAATTGATGATTGATTGCCTACCTCACTTAATATACATCATGTTGTAACTATAATTAAGTTTGTTTGTGTCACCAAAAATTTTCATTAAACATAC
>SNQJ01S0065323.1:0-26902 GCA_010110895.2 Picea sitchensis | reverse complement strand
AGTACTTTGCATGCACCTCCAGTGAAACATGCATATACTCTTGTTCTTCCATTAGTTTCAGACATCAGAGATGATTCCATACACTCATATTATGTACATGGAAATAAGAAAGTAGTACAACTAGATAAGAAGTCGACGTTTAAGTTTCAGAAGATTCCTAAGAAGTCACGGATCACACTTTAAGAAGTAGGTATCTGTTGGGCACTTTAATTGTCTAATTGAATGGAAAATCAAAGTGTTCAATATAAATTGTCAACCTAGGGAAGTCTATTATTTCAAGATAATTATGCACAGTCTATGCTAGATTATGAAAGCATCTCTAATCTAATTGTAGTAGGGAAGTTCTTTTTAACAAAAACAAGCAAACAATATCACTAACACAGTTGTGTTGATACAGTTGGAGTGCTACAGAATTAAAATCACAATTTCAATCTAAACTGATGAATATATAAAAACCCTGAATTGCCTACCCTAATCTAACTTCCTAAATTACTTTTGCAGGAAGAAACGTTGTACTATTACAGAAAGGAAATTTACTTATTGCAAGAAGCTACTTCACATTTTTATTTCTCAAAACAAGATTTTAACCTAATGCAGAAAAAGGAAAAGCATTTCTCTAGCCATGTTCAACAACTGACTTCTAATTCTCATGAGACAAGTTTATGCACATTTACTAAGAAGGAACCAAATTGTAACAACAGTTGTATTCAAAAATATCTAACAGTTAAACCAATTGCAATGAAAATGACTAAATCTAGAATTCAAAATAGAGGGGAATCGGTGAGGAAGGTGGGCCCTTTCCTTCTCATTGAATCCACTCAAAGAGATAGGTTATAGTCTGCTAAAGAAATTCAATCCAATTCTTCATTTAATTGCCAAAAAGATGTATGTGTACATTAATCACTACTTTCTTCAGTTCAAGGAAAAAGACTAACAATCCTTTACATTACAAAATCTATGTTATTTAAAGTTAGATTCAATCAATGTTGAGAAACAGAACAGTCTTGAGAATCCCTGATTCTCAGGTTGTTCGTTAGATATCATTAATACAAAATCTTGAATTCTCCTTCATCAACATCGTGAGCTAGAATTCTAATCAGTAGGTGTTGCAGCAGTTGTATCACAACAGGACTGGTGGCATCTGTTGTAACAACTTCCAAGATTAACAGGCTTCTGTTGTAGCAGTTGTGTAACAGCTTCCAGGATTGATGGGCATCCATTGCAGAAGTCATGTAACAGCTTCCAGAATTGGCACATAGTTGTAACAGCAGCAAGTTTATCGAAGTGGGTTGTTCTAACATTTTGACCATTATTTAAATCATTTCATGGGTAAAATACGTGAACGTTATCAATCAAACATGCTAATTAAATGAAAATATAAAAGAAAGATGAATAGTTCATACCTTGGGAAAAAGGGTCTTGGTGTTCATTATAATAGGCATTTAGGTTAGGAATGAGAAGGTTGAATGATCAAAAGGTGTAATGAAAAAGGGACATGTCAGGGTCCTAACGTACCCCCCAACTGAAGACATTGCATGTCCTCATGCAAAACACATTCAAACCTTACTGTGTAACTGAAGTAGAGAACTATCTCCTCCAGTGCAAAATTTCTAAGTGTCGGTATTGAAGAATGTTGTGTCAAAAAGGAAAATCGGTTGTGTCAACAATCTGGTTGAGTTTCTTTATTCTTGAGAATAGGATCAGTTTGAGTTGCTCGAGTAACAACTCGTGAAGGAAGCAGAGGTTCTTGTTTGCAAGCTTCTGGTATACTAGGAGTTGATTTATGACGTTGAGATTTCCTCTGTTTTACTGATTTTTGTGTAGCAGGAAGTCCATGTTCAGTCTTGATTGATACATTTGTTGGTCCTGTACCAACTGGAACTTTGACTACCTCATATCCTGCCTCATAGTAAATACACTCAAAACACATGAGTTCTTTGTCTCTACCCATAACATATTTTGTTAGTGCTAGGATGTCCAAGGTTATACCTTTTGGATTCTTCTATCGAGCAGTTGTCACTTCCTGTTTCAGGGTCTTTAACTCTACTTTGAGGTTATTATTTTCGGTTATTAGTGCAGCGATCCTGGAGTTTTCTATATTCTTGATCTTTTTCTCTATTTGGGAAAATAATTGGGCAAGTGGCACATCCTCAGCATGTTGTGGAGCTGGTTCTTGTGTAACAGTTGTGGCTGTCAGGACTAGTTCTTGTGGAGCAGTCTCGTCATGGAAAGTAAGTTCTAATATTACTGGCTCTGGTGGGACAATCTTCTGTGGAGCAGCTGGTTATTGTGTAACAGTTGTATCTATCAGGATTGGTTCTTGTGGATCACTCTCAACGTGGACAGTTCATTCTTGTGGAACTGTCCTTGCATCAACCATAGGGAATAGTGGATGAAGAATAGGAATGGCCTACTCCATATCTTGTCTTCCAATTCCAGCTTCAAAAGACCTGGTGGACTTGGTTTTTCTCCTAGGTAAAGTAGAAACGAAAGTAGTGGTTTTCTTCTTCATTGTTGGAGGAGGAATAGGGTGTTCTTCCTCAAGAACATAAGGAGGATATTGTGGTATACTAAGGTCTGCGATGATTTGAATATCGTCAACAGACATAGGATGCAAAAAATCATCAGGCAGCATCGATGATTCTGTTGTGAATTGAGTACATTCATTTTGAAAGGAGAAGATAGTTTCCTGCAGTTCTGGGCATAAAGTAAAACCTGGTATCCGTACCCCTGTAGAATTCTTTGTCGCAGCAGCCAGAGGGTTCTAATTTGATGTTGATCCAATTTGATCAATGGATCTCTGAGGTTTTCCTTTGAATGGATGTTTCCTTTGCTGCGAAGATGCACGGGTAATGATAGTAGGTGCTTGATCGACTGAAGCAGTAATAGGAGAATATTGTGTGATTGCAGCAGCAATAGGAGGGGTCGGTATGATAGTTGGTGCCATAGTAGAGGGGGTAAGCGATCTTGATGTTATAGTGGACCATGTTATCCTTGTTCATTTTTTAGGTAATGCAGAGGTAAGAGAAGGGGTTTTCTTGTCAGAGGCAGGGGGTAGGATTTCAATAATCTGTGTAGCAGCCAAGTGCTGTGATTATGATTGAGCGGTTGGCTCTTCATCTGTTTGTTTGACCACAGCTACAGGCTATTGTAATGCAAAGTCGTTATTGCTTGTCTATCTGGTGCCAGGATGGCTTTGGGTTATACGGTTGATTTTCTGAGTCGTCTTACGAACAGTGACAGTAGAGGTTTGGACTGTTATTGTAGCCGAGGGTAGAGGTTTTGGAAGAGGTCCATGGGTTGCATTGTTAAGGACTGGTACAATTATTTCTGGATTTATAGATTGTGGTTGGTCTACTGTAGCAGGTAATGGGTTATTGGAAATGTCCATACCTCTGCAAATTAATAGTTCGATGAGTCTATGATTAGAAACGCAATTCTTGGGACTCTTGGATTTTTTTACAAAATGGGCCATGTTATGCAATGAATGTAGGAGAAAACAAGGAATGTTTATCAATTTTTGATGTCGCATATGTGATAATAAGATGAAATCAGAAAAATAAACAACTTGGTATCGGCCTTCGCAGGTAATGTATCTTTTTAGAAATTATGCGACTTCCCCCATGGCTCTGGTAAGGAATTGATGTCTACACCTTTGCCCTTGGTCTGAAATTGCTCATTGTTGACGAGGAACCCCTTTTGTGCATCCGAGAGATGTGTTTTTCTGTTAAACCATCAGTCTCTTGTTCTTGGAAACCCTATTACAGCAGCAATGCTCGCTTATGTTACTGGAATCCTTACCCCATTCACCATTGAATTCCCTTCAGTAATATTTTGACTAAACTTCAATACCTCTTCCTCACTAAACTCTTTCAACTTCTTAAAATACGATATCCAGTCAGCCTGAAGAAATATTTGGTAGGCCTCTGGGTGTAGTAGCAAACTATCTAGAGTTGTGGGTTCATATCTCACAGTTGGTCCTCCCATGATGTTTCTTGAGAGTCACAGGCACGTAGGAGGAGAAATTATCACCTAAATCAGAGATGCAATAAGCTCGAACATGGTTTGCAGAAAGAATACAGTGTCTTAGTTAAAAGAAGTGTGGGTGGAAAGGTGGTGGAGGTGTGTATAAAATTCAGAATGAATGGCTAAATTTACGTCCCCCCCCCCCAACTAAGCGGATTAGTTGTAGGAGTAATCGGTTAGTAAATAGGAAATCATGCTTTTATATCTTCATTACTTTAACACGTAGGATTAATCACGTACCTCAAATCTTACCGCACATAATGACCTGTCAGAGTAACCGCACAATCCAACTGCCGCGAAATGGCGCATAAGAGCTGGCATGATGAAGGATCGTGAGAGAAATGAAAGCTTGTGTAGAGATGTAGTCCTTACTGTAGTTAGCCAACTGAAAATCACCGAATGTGAAGTCAATTCATAATGAAGCAGCACTTTCGGATAGAGAGCATCAGTATTGTCTAATCAGTGGTGTTGTTGCATGAAAGATTGGAGGGCTGGAGCAGCAGCATCGACAAAAAGAAAGAATGAAGTGGAAAGAAAGAACAATAGTAATTAGTGTATCAGCAGGTTATTTTTCAAAAATGTCGGAGGTAGGTGTATCAGCATTGAAATCGGCCAACTTATCGGGAGAAGGTGTAAAATTATTGAAATTGGCCAGTTTATTGGAAGAAGGTGTAACAGCATTGAAATTGGCCAGTTTATCGGAAGAAGGTGTAACAGCATTGAAATCGGCCAATTTATCAGAAGAAGGTGTAACAGCATTGAAATCGTCCAATTTATCGGGAGAAGGTGTAACAACATTGAAATCGGCCAATTTATCAGAAGAAGGTGTAACAGCATTGAAATCGGCGAAACTCTACCTTACTTCGTTTCTAGGAAGTTTTTCAACTTCCATGAACTCATCGTTTCCCTCTATTCATCAATCTACCTTCCCACACATAATTGCATGATACCTTTCAAAGCTTTATTAGCATAGTAAAGAAAATAGAAAAATTTCAACTAGAAACAGAGAAATGCAAATTTTGTTGAGATTATTTATATACAAAGTCTAAGCAAAAGAAGTCCTAAAGTTCAGAAGGGGAAGGAGCAAGGTCCTTTTTGTTTAATATTTTATAATTTGTATCATCTGTACAGCTAGTTTTGAATTTTGTCTTGGACAGTGGACGTTGATACATATGCAAGCGATGACCATTTGCAGGTAAGTGTGTATTGGATCCATCAATAGTAATCAACCGGACTGTCCCATTGGGAAAGACGGTGTCTACCTTGTAAGGCCCTAGCCAGCGTGTATGAAGCTTACCTTGAAATTCCTTAAAGCGTGAATCATACAACAGAGCCCAATCTCCTTTCTGGAATAATTTCTTCTTAATGACTCGGTCATGCCATTTTGTTCGGTGTTGTTGAATCACTGTGGTTTGATGGATGGCATCCAAACGCTTTTCATCAAGCTCATTGAGCTACTGCAGTCTGGCTTCTTGTGCCATAGTCAAGTCGAGGTTGACTGCTGATGCAGTTCTTAAGGTTTTGATTTCAAATTCAATGGGAAAAATAGGGCTTTTTTTATATACCAGGTCATAAGGAGAAAAACCAATTGTGCTCCTCCAAGTAGTTCAGTAAGCCCATAGAGATTCATGCAATCTGTCAGACCTATCCTTACGATTTTCTATCACTGTTTTAGTAAGAAAGGCTTCGATAACTTTGTTGGTGCTTTCCACTTGGTCATTGCCTTGTGGATGGTGTGGAGAAGCTATTATATGTAAAACATGATATTTACTGAGTAGAGCTTCAAATTTATGTGATGTGAAAGGGGGTCCTCCATCAGTGACCAATTCTCTGGGAACACCAAACCTAACAAATATATCTTCAAACAAGAATGCTAAGATAGCCTCTTCTGATGCTCTGATAAGTGTTTTTTCCTCGACCCACTTGGTCATGTAATATGTACATACTAATATATAGACTTTTTGATTGGAAGGTGGGTGAATGGGTCCTACAAAATCCATGGCCCATCTCTCAAAAGGCTCTAACACTACCTGAGGCTAGAGCGGCATCTCATCTCTGTGAGTTGGTTGACCCATGCGTTGGCAATTGTCATAAGTTTGGACATACTTATTGGCATCTTAAAATATGTTGGGCCAATAATAGCCCATAAAAATTTATGCCCGATCCTTTTATCAGCAAAATGACCCCCACAAGGGCCATCATGGCAAGCTTTCAGCAGATCATAAACCTCATCATCCCTCACACATCTCCTGATTTCTTGGTCCAGGAATGTGTAGAAGAGCTATCCTCCTATCCAACTGTACCTAGCACTCTTTTGAATAATTTTCCTTCTTTCCCTAGGAGATAGATGTGGAGGTACCTTCCCTGCAACCAGATAATTAGCAATGTCTGCATACCAAGGTGAGTGAGCAGATACTGCAAACAAATGTTCATCAGGAAAGGAATCGTCTACAGGTGAATTATCATCATTTATATGTAATCTCAAGAGAAAATGAGCAACCACATTTTATTTTCCTGGTCTATCCACTATAGTGATGTCAAATTCTTGCAGTAGTAACAACCATCTTGTCACTCGGGCATTAGTAATAGGTTTATTCCTAAGATATTTTATGGTTGTATGATCAGTATGAATAAAAGTTGGGTAACCAGTTACATAATGCCTGAATTTATTGATTGCATATACTACTGCCAAGAATTCTCTTTTAGTAACTGTGTAATTTAACTCAGCAGGAGCCATGTTCTTGCTAATATAGTAGATAGTGTAGGGTTCTTTGTCCTCCTGTTTCCCTAGTACTACACCAATTGCAGTGTCTAAGGAATCTGAAGAAATGTGAAAAGGTAGAGCCCAATTGGGCCCTCTCAAGATGGGAGTTGTAGACAATCTATGTTTAATATATACAAAGGATAATTCACAGTCGTCAGTCCAACGAAAGTTAACATATTTTGTTAGTAAGAAAAAAAATGGAGAGGCAAGTTTAGAGAAATTTTTAATGAATCTCCTGTTATACCTGGCGTTCCCTAAAAAACTTCTTACCTCTTTCTGAGTTGATGGATTTGGAATGTCCAAAATTACCTGGGTTTTGGTTGGATCTACCTAAATCCCTGAATAAGAGATGAAGTGTCCCAGCACTACCCCTTTGTGCATCATCATATGGCACTTTTCTGTACTTAAAGAAAGATGAGACTGTTTACATATTTTGAGCACTTTTCCCAGATTAGACAAAGTGTCTTCGAAATTAGTCCCATAAGGTGTAAAGTCATCCATGAATATTTCCATACAGTCATTCACCATATCAGAGAAAATATCAATCACAGCTCTCTGGAAAGTGGTTGGTGCATTACACAAGCCAAATGGGAGAACCTTGTAGGAAAATGTTCCCCAAGGGCTGGTAAAGGTGGTATTATCTTGGTCTTGTGGGGCAATTTGTATCTGGTTATAGCCGCTGAATCCATCTAGGAAAGAAAAATATTTTTTTCCAGCTAAGTTATCTAAAACCTGATCAATAAATGGCAGAGGGAAATGATCCTTTTGTGTTTCCTTATTCAGGGCTCTATAGTCCACACACACACTCCACTTACCATTCTTTTTAGGCACAATAACCAATGGTGATACCCACTCATTGTTTGATATAGGATAGATGAATCCGGTGTTGAGAAGTTTCTAAAGTTCTTCTTTAACAATTTCTTTAAGGTTTGGGTTCATCCTCCTTTGTGGATGGTAAATGGGTTCACATTCTTCTGTGATGTATATATGGTGGGTGCATAGTTTAGAGGGGATGAATTTCATATCCATGTAATCCCATGCAAATGCTTCTTTATGTTCAGTCAGTAAATTCATCAGTTGGTGAGTTTCAGCGTTGGAGAGATCAGGATTGATGTTCAAGGTTTTTCCAGGTTCGATTTCTACAGCGATGCTCTTAGAACTAGCTCTAGGAAATAATTCAGATGTTGTTGTTTCATCATCTATTTTTACATCGTTTGTTGTTACAGCTGAATCACTTTGATTGTCAGCAGTTTCTGAGAACATTTTCGAGTTCATTTCTTCCTGGGCCATAGGGTCAAAGACTCTAATCAATTGGTGGTGCATGTGTTGTGTAACAGCAGAGGGGTCACAAATAAAAAAGTTGATTAACTCATCCTCCATCTTGTCCTTGAAACTCAGGGTCTTTCCTATAGTTAGCATAGGCAGAACACTTCCAGCCTTAGTGTCCATCCATAGAGATTTTTCAGGGTCTGCACTAGGTGTATCATGAGGATACAGGGTAAGTTTTTTTGTGTCGTAACCATCAGATATGGTCATAGAACTAGATCGGCAACCTATGAAGGCGTCAGTTGTGGCTAACCATGGTCGTCCCAGAATTAGAGGATGGCCTCCCATACTGTATTTGGGCTGTAACACGACAAAATCAGCAGGATACTCGCATGAGTCTATTGAAATAACTAAATCATTGATTATTCCTTCTGGTCTAATGGTAGAGCAATTAGCTAATTCTAGAACAGTAGGAGTAGGTCAGATTTTTGTTCTGAGTTGCAGCAACTGCGTAGTTTCTATTGGCATGATGTTAATTATTGCCCCTAAATCAACTAGTACATGCGGAATAGATGTATGTTCAATTTTAACTGTGACAGTAGGGTTTCCTAGGTCGCCATATTTAATAGGTGGAGTTTTTCCTAGCATTAGCTCAGACAAATCCCCCACTACATGCACTGTCAGGGGATCTTTAGGTTTTCATCCAGGTTTTCTGATACAGAGATCCCTCACAGTCTTGGCATAAATAGGGACATCCCTTATTTCTTGCAGTAGTGGAATATTAACGTGCATACTTTGCAATTCTCCAAGGAGATTGAAAGATGGTAATTCCACAGGCTTGGTAATTTTCAGTCTTTCAGGGAATGGTGGGTCTGTTGATTCTAGAATGGGTTGGTCAATTTATTTTGTATTAGCAGATGGTCTCTCCCTTGATTCCTTATTTGATTTTGAAGATGGAGCATCTTCAACTATTGGCTCAACTATTCTCCCTGATCTTAAGTTTATTTCATCACAAGGCATAGGAGTAATAGATAAGGCTGGCACATTATGTATGTCTATGTTCTAAATAGCCTTATTATTTGGGTTTGGGTTAGGTTGCACAGGCATATGAGATCGTAAGGGAGGATTGTTTGGTGAGTTATTGGGAGGCAATTGCAGTTGTTGTTGTTGGTATGGGGGTTGGAAATGTTGTTGAAATAAGTTTGGTTGGTGTTGGCTTTGATAACTGAGTTGTTATTGAGGACCTCTCCTGTATGGGTGCCATTGCCCATAGTGATTCTATTGTTGGGGCATAGGTAACCATGCATTGGGATCTTGATAATAGGGTGGCATTTGATTTGGAGGGGGGGAATTTGACTGGCCATATGGTAGCTAATTGTTCCAATAATTAAATGTTGGAGGAGAGAATTGAGAATTCATACCTTGACCTCTTGGCTGCCATTGTCTCCTTTGTGTGATCAGATAGATAGCCTCTTCTTCCTCATTAGTTTCCTTCATTGATGCTTTTACACCTGGTAGAGAAGGACATTGGTCAGTGGCATGGTCTAATTCACAAATAAGGCATACCTGGACATTGTTCAATGGGCACTCCCTTGGTGGATGTTTATTCTTGCATTTTGGACAGAAAATGCATAATAATTTCTCTGGTTCTACTTGTTTTTGTTTGACCTGCAAAGTATCCATTTGTGAGGCAAAAGAGTTAATCATCTCTATTTTGAAACTTTCTAATAGATTACCTATTTCTACTCTTGTTGCTCCTCCATTTGTTGATTTATGTACCCTTGAAAAAGTAGTATCCTTGGTAGCTAGCTTATTCCTTGTAGATCCTCGAGAACATATTTTGCAGAGGTCTACAATGTCCTCATAGGATTCCTTAGATATATCTCTGTTTCCAAGCATATTCATCATATCTAAACAATCTTCTCTAACTCCTTTTAGCAAAATGGTTTTCAGAATGTCCTTACTCACATCTAGATGGCCAGACCATTGTAGATTGTATTGGAGTCACTCCACAAAGTCTTCAAGGGTCTCGTCCTCCTTCTATGACATTTTGAACAATTCCTCTCTTCGTTCCCTTGTTCAACAATAGTCTTGGTATTTGTGCAGGAAAAGCCACCTCATTTGTATCCATGTTGAAATGTTTTCCCCTCCAAGGCTCATGAACCATCTGATAAACAACTTTTTCTATGTTTTCTCGGTTCCAAGCTATACTGTCGTGATCCTCAATGTTCTCCAGTGTTTCTTGTTGATTTTTTGATGACAAATCTTCAGCTTTGATTTCAGCTTCAACTTCAACTTCATCCCTTGATGAGAACGATGTTTCGAGAGGGGGTGTTTCTGCTGACTGTGGATCACGTCCTCTTGGAGGATTGGCAGGGCGAAAAATGGATCCTGAAGAAGAATCTGCTTTGGCTATTATCTCATCAACAATGGTCTATCCTCCCAATATGTTAGGATTTCTTCCTCCACATCCTCTAGTGCCTGTAATGTTAGTATTTTGGGGGGTTCGTTCTCGCATTTAGTGATTCATGCAGACTATTCATTCCTAAAAAAAAACTAGTGTGCTTACCAAAATCTACAATTATCTTCCCCAACAACGGCGCCAAAATGTCGGGCACTTTAATTATCTAATTGAATTGAAAATCAAAGTGTTCAATATAAATTGTCAACCCAGGGAAGTCTGTTATTTCAAGATAAGTATGCACAGTCTATGCTAGATTATGAAATCATCTCTAATCTAATTGTAGTAGGGAAGTTATTTTTAACAAAAACAAACAAACAATATCACTAACACAGTTGTGTTGATACAGCTGGAGTGCTATAGAATTAAAATCACAATTGCAATATAAACTGATGAATATATAAAAACCCTGAATTCCCTACCCTAATCTAACTTCCTAAATTACTTTTGCAGGAAGAAACTTTGTACTATTGCAGAAAGCAAATCTACTTATTGCAAGAAGCTACTTCACATTTTTATTTCTCAAAACAAGATTTTAACCTAATGCAGAAAAAGGAAAAGCAGTTCTCCAGCCATGTTCAACAACTGACTTCTAATTCTCATGAGACAAGTTTATGCACATTTACCAAGAAGCAACTAAAATGTAACAGCAGTTGTATTCATAAATATCTAACAGTTAAACCAATTGCAATGAAAATGACTAAATCTAGAATTCGAAATAGAGGGGAATCAATGAGGAAGGTGGGCCCTTTCCTTCTCACTGAATCCACTCAAAGAGATAGGTTATAGTCTGCAAAAGAAATTCAATCCACTTCTTCATTTAATTGCCAAAAATATGTCTGTGTACAATAATCGCTACTTTCTTCAGTTCAAGGAAAAAGACTAACAACCCTTTACATTACAAAAGCTCTGCTATTTAAATTCATAGTCAACCAGTGTTCAGAAACAAAATAGTCTTGAGAATCCCTGATTCTCAGGCTGTTCTTTAGATGTCATTAATACAAAATCTTGAATTCTCCTTCATCAACTTCGTGAGCCAGCATTCTAATCAGCAGGTGTTGCAACAGTCATATCACAACAGGACTGGTGGTGTCTATTGTAACAGCTTCCAAGATTAACAGGCTTTTGTCTTAGCAGTTGTGTAACAGCTTCCAGGATTGATGGGCATCCATTGCAGAAGTCATGTAATAGTTTCCAGGATTGGCGCATAGCTGTAACAGCAGCGAGTTTCTTGAAGTGGTCTGTTCTAACATTTTGATCATTAGTTAAATCATTTCATGGGTAAAATAAGTGAACGTTATCAATCAAACATGCTAAGTAAGTGAAAATATAAAAGCAAGATGAATAGTTCGTACCTTGGTAAAAAGGGTCTTGGTGCTCATTATAATAGTCATTTACTTAGGAATGAGAAGGTTGAATGATCAAAAGGTGTAGTGAAAAAGGGACATTTCAGGGTCCTAACAGTATCCTTGGAGGGAATCCATTGGATTCAAGGAGGACTCAATCTCAGTATGAGGAGCCTTCTCATGTACTTTCATCTTCTAAACCAGCAATGTCCATGCATTTCTATATGGTTCAATATTCTAATCCACATACCTATAGTGAGGTTTTCGGAAATACACTATGGGAAGCAGCCATGCAAAAGGAGTATGACTCACTCCTAAAGAATCGGACTTGGCATCTAGTTCCACTTCCACTAGAAAGGAATATTTTCATATGTAGATGGGTCCATAGGATCAAGAGTTACAATGATATATAGGTTTCCAAAGGACTTCATCAGATCCATAAATATTTCTACATCTTCACAAAGACTTTCAGTGAGCAGAATTTTCAGACTTTGCACGATCGTCTTGCAGTGAAAAACACAGTTTCCTAGCAATTGTCTTTTCTTCTTTTGATGCATTGTCTTTTGAGGGGGGGGAGGGTTTGTTCCCATGTGGTTTTCCCTCTTTCCTTATTTGTATTTAGTGTTCATTATTTTTATTGTACATGACTACCTAATATGGCCTAGTAGTTCGGACCAATTTTCCACTCCATTGTGATGTTCAAGGGGGTATTGGAGAAATTTCTATTTTCAGCACACTAGTTTAGTGGGAGTTAACTGACTAGTTCTATTTTAGACTTTCTAATTTTAGACCATCGCTATTATGCATGCATTCCTAAGAAAATCTCACTGCATATCATTTCTTCTTTTCTTTTCTTAATTATAGGATGGCATTGCCTATATGAGTGAATATCACTCACTCATTGAACAGATCATAATATACATTGATTCTCATTCTTCATATTGATCTCTCTTCCTTTTCTTGATAAGATTTGTTTGTGTATGATTTAGCTAGGTTTCCTGTGCAGGTTTCCATGAAACACTAACAATCCATGGATGGTAAAGAGTATTAGGAAAATGACATTAAAGAACAATTCAGAATATTGAAATGACAATCAATGATAATGGTACTTCAAGACCAGTTTGGTCAAGGAAATGGGGAATGTAAATATTCATTTAGAGTAGTGAATACTACAACACTATGAATATTGATAATTATAGCCAAAATATGTTGGGACAAGATTCTTTGCATGAAGAAAGCAGTTGTGGGATGGCAGCACTAGTGGATCTAGTGGTTGTAAATGCGGTATGACCAAGTGGGGCTTGGCTGGAAGGTGTAGAATAGGGGCCAGTGGTGTGCAGTTGAGAAGAATAGAATTGCAAAGGGAAATAGGGTTCTACAGAAATTCAAATACAACCATATATGAAAACAAATCTAAACAAATAATTAAATATGAAATAGATATGTGTTGGAGTGCATGGTAGAATTGATGCATGATGCATACAATAAAAATCGAGTGCATATGCACGAGATAGGCCTGAAATATCAAATGCTTGGTGCATATTGATGTGTGTTTGTGCATGTGAACATGCTTGAACATGTTTATGGCATGACTATAGACTAAAAGTAGTCTCTCTATATATATATGAAATAATGAAACTATAATGTTGGAATAAAACTAATGATGGATTATGTATCCAGGAAATGAATGATTATGTCATGATGATATTGTTTCTTATGGTATCCATTGATATAAAGACAAATGAGGATGGTGGAGATGTTGGCCAATATAATTAATGAAGGGATCCATCGAGCTTCTAAAAATTTCAAAGGATCAAGTAGCATCAAGTAAATTTCTAACAGCCATGCAGGTATGCATTTGGGGTTGTTATGATGTATAAATGTTGAAGGGAATGGAGATAAGAATTCCCTCAGTCTAATATCAATATTTGAATTGATGTAAAGGCAAAAAGCCTTGAATATGCAAATATTATTTGTTGCTTGAATGAATTTATGGGAAATTTAATTGCATATTATATTATGTTGGTTATGATATCATAACCAAGACAAGACAAGAGACATACCTCTGTGATAGCAATGAATGCCATGGGTACATGGTATTTTGGAGTCAATGCAAGGATGCAGTGGGTAAATGTGGCCCTGGGAATTGGCACATTGGTAATTTTTTACTAAGTTGTGAAGTGTTTTGGTGTTGGAATGCATATCTGAGGAATGATGGTTTCTTTATATTTAATATGAATAATAGTTGGAAGTGATGGAATTTTTAGATTTATATAATTCTAAGAATCGCTTCATGGACTAAATGCATATGTTGCAGTGAATGATGGTTTCATCCTAGATAGTATGATTAGTGGTTGAATTCGATTTTTAATATGAATAATGGTTGGAAATAATTGAATTTCTTGTAAATTACAATTATGAGATCATTTGATGAATTGATGGAAATATGTCCAAGTGCTAACAATCTTTTTTGGCTACAAGAAAGTTGAGAAATTGCAGGAAGATTGGTCTTGAATATGGTAGTGATGTAAGTCCATAAATAGGGTTGATATCTATAGCTGAAAGAGCCAAACATAATGAGCATAAAACTCATGCATGGAAATTTTATTTACATGTATAGAATAGATTTGAGAAATTAATGATTGAAAATTGTTATGATATGTTAACAATTTGTTTGGCTGAAGTAAATGAGAAAAATTTTAGGGAAAAAAAGGTCTTGGATATGGGGGTGGTGTAAGCCCATAAGGAAGATAGATGCATGTTTTTACAAAGAGACAAACATCTTGAGAATAAAACTTGTGATTGGAAAAGTTAGTTCCCTATATGTAAATTAGATTTGGAAATTAATATGTAAAATTTCTACAATGATATCTCATGATGATTGTATGTGTGTGATATAGATGAGATGGTGGCTATTAAATATGAAAATATTGGAAAGGAGGACACTGCTATGAAACTAAAACCATATGATTACCACAAGTTACAATTTCTAGTAAATAATATGGTAACAAGTTGGCACTCCACTTGCGCAAGAATACCTTGGAAAACAATGGATCTCCCAAGGAGCTGTGTAGCAATGAAGGGAATGCCTGAGCATGGAGGGTGAGAATGGAAAGGGGGAGGGAACTCAATATTTCATATGACATGGTAGTTGGAATCATAACGGTGTGTCAAGAAGAGAACAGTGAGCCAAATTTTTGTTGTGGTTGCTCATAAAGTGGAGCACCAACCATATGAATAAGTGATTGTAATCATTGATTTAATTATACTAAAAAGATGGGTTGATTGTTGTTCAGTGTGTTTTAAGTTTTCCCTTGTTACTTATTGCTTGTTGTGCTTGAATAATGTCTCTGCATATGTGTTTTGTATGATAGAGTGCTTTGGTAGTTCTATTCAGTTGTTTCTATGTATGGTTAATTTTCTTGTATTATGTTTGATTGTTATGGGAAATTGCATGAGATTGTATGTCATAATTGTGTATTTTATTTCTATTGGAGTTGTGTTTAGATGTTGTGTAGGAGGCACAATTGAAACTATTTTAAAGTTGAATATTCCATTATCATAGTTGGAGATCTTGTAGACACAACTCAGATACTCCTTGTCCTACCTGGCACTGGAACCTTGGAAGGGAAGTGGTATATCCTAAAGGAATGCAATGCAGATAAAGGGTACACTTCCTTGGGTTGTGCAGGTTGAGGGGAGCGAGAGTTTGTTGGCTAGGATTTTTGTGGGAATCAACAAAGTATAAGAGATATGTGTAACACACCCGACCCCTAAATACTCTTTTAAAGGATGGGGCATCATATTTTTGTTTTCCTTAACTATCTCAAGTCCTAATTTTGAGATCTCCCTTGGCTTCTCCTCGCCATGAGCTTTCTAACGGTTGCCACCATACTGAAATCTAAGTTCTAGATTGCAATTTATTGCCTCCCGAAGATCTTTGGGCGTTATTAGTCAAGGACCACATGAGTCCATCTCAATCATACCATATCCAAATGTCTACCTCTACGGTGGAATTCCATCCACCGTCAAATCCAATGGTAGGGTGTGTTCCTTATTTAACACATTGTCTAGAAAGGAGTTTGATTTTTAGCTCTGAACTCCTCTTTTTTATTATGTGTGCACATTCCCCGGAGTCCCAAAATATTGAAATTCTAAAGGAACCTGAAATCTCACCACATGGATCCGGCCTTCAGGTATTTCGGTTTATCTGTGACACTACACCCCAAACCTCTGGAGTCCCTAAGTATCAGACTCCTGAAGGGTTCTCCTTTCATGAGGTGACGTATTAAACGTAGAGGTAAGGATAGGTAGGACCCAACTACTCCACCCACTAATAAACCAAGTGAACATGTGTCAAGGAGGGGATGACACGTGGCCCCTTCAGTGGGTGACACATGTCATGTGTTAATGGGACTATAGGGTCTACAAAACGTATGAATCTAGGTGACACTTGGCATGTCAAATGTGGGTCCATGTCACCGTGGGTGATGTGATCATACCACATCACCCGGGACTGATCGCCTTCCAAGTCCCTCGATCATATGGTCATGGTGTGTACACGTAACCCCTGGATCTATGGCTTACGTTACTTCATAACTTCAACGTTCGAGGAATTTGTGGTGTGACTTCCTCCCTACTCTCAGAATGGTCAACATCGGACTGACCATGGTCAAGATCTAATGGTCATGAGAGATCCTGAAGGGTCTCTATATCTATGGTTCATGTTTATTCACAGCTCCAGAATTCGGGGAGTTTACCTGCTCCACACTCCTTGTCTCTCGGAGTAAGATTTCACCGAAGTGTCGAATACAGTCTAAATCCAACGGTCAAGGGAGATCTTGATGCATCCTCAGATCTATGGCTCCAATCGCTTCATAAATTCGGCATTCGGAGGTTCTCTCACCTTGAACCATACTTCCTCCAGGAGTGTCGAACTCCCAAATTTGTGGGTACTCCATCATCCTTTGGTTGATCATTCATGCACTAGGGGGATGACACATGGTAGAATCCAAGGGTAACATGTGTCCTCATCAGAAGGTGACACGTGTCACATTATAATGGAATTTAGGGTCTGTGGGAAGCACAAATCAGGGTGACATGAGGCATAAAATACAGGGGTCCACGTCACCCTAGGTGATGTCTGGGTTCCACGTCAATCTGGGACGAGCAACCTCCAGGGGTTCCTAGCTTCACCTACTTGTCGAACCTCTCTGGGCTTTGAATTTTAATGTTCCCACCAGTTGTCTCCCAATACCCCTTAGATCCCACTATCGAGATGTGTCCACGTAGATCCCTTAAACTATGGCTCCATAGTAAGATCTACGGTGGGTATAAATTGTGAAGATCGGGGGAAAAATTAAAATCCATGTGGGTTTCACCTCAGCAATCCTCCTAGATTGGCGATCTCTAGATTCAACAGGATCAATGGTTGGCGTCGATTCCACCATAGAAGAGCAGTTTTCCATTGCAAAACTCATGGAAGGAAATAAATGTTGTGCTAGTTGGGACTCTGTTATCGTCCTTGATCGTAGATCTCCTCACCAGTTCAAGCACGACCATCGATCCTCGATAGGAGGTTAGCACCTAAAGAATTGAGTGATGTCATAGCCTTGGTCACCTAGGTAGGAGTTATAGTTCCTTATATCATTGTCTCTTAACACTTCGTGGCTTCGGAGTTCACAATTTTTGGCGTTAAACCACCTCTAATCTCCCGAAGTGGGACTTAGCCGAAGTGCTTAGCGCTACCTCTTTACTAAGTTTGATCTAACGGCTAAGAGTGTTTTCCACTGGATTTCCAAATCCATGGCTCTCATTACTTTGTGACTTCAGTGTTTTGAGAGTTTGATGATATATCATCCCCGTTCTTACGGAGTGGGGCCTTGCCAAAGTTTCCTCGACGTGGATCCAATGGCCAAGGGAGCTCCTGAATACTCTCAGATCGATGGTTGATTTTACTTCACAATAACTTAGTGGATAAAGTTTTAATGGTGGGAAATTCTAACCATCATGAATAAGGAAAATTCCAAGCACCAGTTAACCCAGTGGGTAATCATAACTATCAATTTCCTTCAGTCGACTTATAAACGGTAGGGTCGAAACACTCTGGAGTTTCGAAGCTAGAAGGATTAACTTCTTTCAGGCCTAGCACAAGGTTCCCAGACCTTGGTCACATGGGTCCTTTGGAACTCTTGTGGGATACGCACTAAATCCTTTAGTCGTAAATGGGTTAAGGACATGGGAATGAGCCCTTAGTCATGCGGGTGAAAGATCTGAAGGAGGCATCCTCCTTCCATGGGGTTTGAACTTGGATTTCTCGCGAGGGTATATCTCAGAGGTCGATAGGACTTAAACATCTCAATAAATATTTCCCTGACATTATTGCAGGCTTAGACCTTACAACTCTTTAACTACTCGGTTAAGTCAAGCATATGCTCATTTAAAGGCACAAATTCATAGATATATAATGCATATTTCTAACTTAACCATTCAACATAGATCTCATTTATAGACATATAAATATATTAAATCATCACATTATTTTCATTACATAGAGTATGAAGATACTTATCAGAAAACCAGAGTTCATCAAGAGACTATTGAAAGGGGTGCATGTTTCTTCCCAACCATAGGCACAGCCACTCCTGAAGGATTTACCGTTGTCCACCCCCGAGCTAGACCATGATGCTCTAAGAGGGACTCTTTCTTCTTTCTCCATGACAGTCAAGGATGGAGGTTTCTCTCCTCCTCCCATAGGAAATTAGCAAACAATTTTTTTTGTACCAAGCAAAGAGATCTGCCTGAGTACTTCCACATTCACTCATCAACCTCGTTTGTAATACCCTAGGTTGAACCCCGACTGTAAATGTAAATGCAAATGTACTTAAGTTGGTGATCTGTTTGATATCATTTTTCATGCACCTTCCATGGTATAGTGCACACATGTACTGCACACTAAAATGATGAAGTGTGCACATTCCAGGATACTGCGCGCAGCAAACTTAAGTGCGTGTGATTTTGAGGCCAGAGAGCCTTTTGTGTATATGTTATGTTTTATAGGTTGGTGAGCCAATTATTATAAGCTAGGAGTCTTATGTATTGAATTAGGCCAGAGAGCCTAGATGCTAAAGGCCAGTAAGCCTATTTTGTATATGTCTTATCATAAATATAATACATCGTTGTGTGTAGACTGACCATGATAAAAAAGTATTGGGGGACTAAACTCCACTAGTTTGGGAAAGGGGTCTAAAGGTTAAGGATAAGGGGATAAGATAGGGAGATTAAGCCAAAAAGGAATATTATATTAATATTCCTTAAAGTATAAAGTATGGATAATTATTTTATCCTAAGTTCTAAGGATGGGGACAAGTGGGCCAAAGTAGTCCTCAACATGACAAGTGTCAAGTTGGCAACATGCATACATATAGCTTGGAATTAGCTCATTTTTGTGACCATTCCATCATCATTCACTCACTCATTCAACTATCATGCATGTCTTCCTGTATCTGAATCTGTACCCGTAATCGTAATTGTACATGTATATGTACCTAGTTATCTTGGGAACTGGACTGAAGAGGCAGGTTGTCAGGATCATGGCACACTGAAGAGGCTGGTTGTTAGGCCTGTGAGAAATTCTCTCGAGGTGAGAGAATTGTTGGGAATTTATTTCCCAAAGGTTCCAAACTGCAGCTACATGGATCTGATACTTCCTGTCTGGCCTATTGTTGAAGCCTCGGAAAGGAAGGGGTGCAGCCGAAGGACTGTTTATCATAGAAGGGGCACACTTCATGGGGTGGGATAGGCATGTGGGTAATGTGGAACTGTAGGTTGTTAGTTCGATTTGGCACCTGTGACAGAGTTTTTCTTGTTGTTTGAGATACATCAGCCTGGTTAGGAATCCTTTATCCGTGTGGAGTTTAGTCCCAGCTCAGGGGTGAACCACTACTAAGAGTGATGAGCATTGTGGTCTAAGGTTGGGAGGTTCATGGAATTTTTGCATGTACTTGGTGATATTTTTACCAAGATAAGTGTCAATTATGTGTTAAATTGTGTGTTGCATTATTATTTATGCATTTATTTTTATGGGTTTTCATGTGTGTGTTGCATGTGCATTTTTTTTTTATTTTGTATGAATATGTGCATTTGCAGAATGTATGTGTATTTTTTAAGTTTTATAATATAAAGTTCCATGAGATTTTATGTGTGTATATGTTTTTATTTGTATACAGTTCAAAACATTTATGTGGCATAGCCCAGTTGGATGTTGGGAATGTTACATCGTTTAGAAACTTCTAATGAAAACCTCAGCATCATCTTCTTATGTCCAGAACAAACTTATTTCCCAGTTCTTTCATGAACTAGATAGCTGCAAAAATGCTTTTTTCTTTTCTCGAGATTATTCTTTCGACACTGCTCTCTTTGCATATCTCCTCCTTTTTCCTCCTATGTGTCGCAAATCACCTCTTTAATGCCTTTATCAATAGGGTTGTGTGGGTCCAAGTCCCTAGCTCACGGTTAGGTCTAGAAGTCTTATAGATGGGTACTCTGCCCCATCTCCTCATTAACTCTTGAGGAGGACTCTTCCAGCTACCACTCTGACTGGTAATTCATATCTGGGTCAGAGGATTGTTCTATAAATGTGTTGAACCTACACAGAATAGATATAGATAAACAATAATACACACATTTGCAGAGAGAATTGGAGAAGGAAGAAAAAGGAGAGAAAGAATGGAAGAATTATCATTAACCATTATGAATAATGAATACTTTACACATGATATACTTTGTATATCTAAATGAGTTCAACTTGAGGTGAACCAAGTCACCATAGTGGTGGTATAGAGTGATTTGGACACACACCAACAGTTACGGGAGTGAACTGACACATATTCTAGTCTCTCAGGTAGTTACGGGAGTGAACTGCCACCTAGTTGAGTTAACTAGTCAACTAGTCTTCAGTTAACAAAAAGTAGTGAGGATTTAAATCAAGGAATCAAGGCTAATGCACCACTCTGGTGATGATACCAAGGAAAGGTCTAATTATCATGTTGATGATCCCAATGTTGCATGGTGATGATCCCAATCCAACATCTAAACTCAACTCAACTAGTCAAACCGAAGTGTGAACTGAAAGAGAATATTCTCTAGGTGGAATATTCTCTCCTAAAATATATGAGATTGGATCATGACTAATTATGACTAATAAACAAATAAAAATCTTAGGAAAAAGAAATCCTAGGTGTGTGTGAAGTAACTCCAACACCCCCCCTGAACATCACTATGGTGAAAATAAAGATTGGGTCCCGACAACAAGGCCATGTTAGGTACCCAAGTACAAAATATACATTAAAATAAAGTGAGGAAAGAGGGAAAACCTCATGGGAAAAACCCCCCCTCAAGGTAAAATGTATGTAAAAAGAAGAACTACAGTTTCTAGGTAACTGTGTCCTTCACTCCAAGACGACCTCGCAGAAAATGGAATTTCTACTCAGTGAAGGTCTTGGTGAAAATGTATGTCATATGTTCTGCTGAAGGATAGAATTGTAAGTCGATGATCCCCTCATGTACTAACTCCCATATGTAGTGCATGTGGATCTTGACGTGCTTCGTCCGTTGCCTCTGAACTGGATCTCTGCAAAACTTCAGAGTGCTTTGGTTGTCACACCAGATGACGATCAGTCGTTGAAACTGAATGCCCAACTTAGTGAGAAAATGTTGTAGCCACATATCTTGAATGGTTATGTTAACTACCGCTCTGTACTCTACCTCAGTTGAAGATATAGAAATGAAATCTTGCTTCTTGCTCGACCAATAGATAGGCCCAGAACCAAGACTGAGTGAGTAACCATATGTGGACTTGCGATCAATGTTATCGCCAGCCCAGTCGGAATCAGTAAACCCAATNTTGGATCATGACTAATTATGACTAATAAACAAATAAAAATCTTAGGAAAAAGAAATCCTAGGTGTGTGTGAAGTAACTCCAACACCCCCCCTGAACATCACTATGGTGAAAATAAAGATTGGGTCCCGACAACAAGGCCATGTTAGGTACCCAAGTACAAAATATACATTAAAATAAAGTGAGGAAAGAGGGAAAACCTCATGGGAAAAACCCCCCCTCAAGGTAAAATGTATGTAAAAAGAAGAACTACAGTTTCTAGGTAACTGTGTCCTTCACTCCAAGACGACCTCGCAGAAAATGGAATTTCTACTCAGTGAAGGTCTTGGTGAAAATGTATGTCATATGTTCTGCTGAAGGATAGAATTGTAAGTCGATGATCCCCTCATGTACTAACTCCCATATGTAGTGCATGTGGATCTTGACGTGCTTCGTCCGTTGCCTCTGAACTGGATCTCTGCAAAACTTCAGAGTGCTTTGGTTGTCACACCAGATGACGATCAGTCGTTGAAACTGAATGCCCAACTTAGTGAGAAAATGTTGTAGCCACATATCTTGAATGGTTATGTTAACTACCGCTCTGTACTCTACCTCAGTTGAAGATATAGAAATGAAATCTTGCTTCTTGCTCGACCAATAGATAGGCCCAGAACCAAGACTGAGTGAGTAACCATATGTGGACTTGCGATCAATGTTATCGCCAGCCCAGTCGGAATCAGTAAACCCAATGAGATCTAATGTAGAGTCTGTTGCATAATGAATCCCAAAGGTGATGGTTCCCTATACGTATCGAAGGATATGCTTTGCAGCTTTCCAATGAAGCTCGTGTGGCTCCTGCATGAACCTGGAAAATGCACCAAATGTAGGTGAGAGGTCTGGTCTAGAGTGTGTAAGATACAAGAAGCTCCCCACTAGTTGTCTATACAGTGTGTTGTCAACCAGTGGAGTCTCCTTGCCATCCTCAAGTTTGACTCCTGATAGGAAAGGAGTCGAAGCAGACTTGCAGTCTATCATGTGAAATCTCTCAAGGAGATCTCGTGCATACTTATATTGATATAGTTTGATGCTTGATACATCCTAACTGATATCAAGTCCAAGGAAGAAGTGTAGTGGACCCATGTCCATCACCAAAAACTTGTCATGAAGAATCATCTTGACTGCAGAAATCATTGAAGTCGAGCAACCGATGATCAACAAATCATCGACATATAGAACTAAAAGTAGAAGTGAATCAACCATTCTGAGCATGTATATATTCGGGTCTGATTTACAATGTACAAATTTTAGTGACAACATGTAGGAGTCCATCTTAGCATACCCAGTCCTCGGAGCCTGCTTGAGGCCATAAAGTGACTTCTTCAGTCTACAGACCAAAGATGAGTCCTGCATAAATCCCTAGGGTTGCTCCATGTAGATCTCCTCAGAGAGATCACCATGAAGAAATGCATTCTTCATGTCCATCTAATGGACTTCCCATCCCTTGGCTACCGCAATGGCAAGGGCCAATCGAATGGAATCTATCTTCACTACTGGAGAAAAGGTCTCATCATAGTCAATACCATGAACCTATTGAAAGCCTTTGGCGGCAAGCCTGGATTTGTATTTGTTGATCTATCCATCCATTGCACTCTTGGTCCTATAGACCCATCTGCATCTGACAAGTTTCCTCCCATAAGGAAGGGGAACCAGATCCCAAGTCTGGGTCTCAAGGAGGGAGTTGTACTCCTCCTACATGGTGGATTCCCAAAAGGGATTTCCAACATCCTCGCCATAAGACTATGGATCTGAAGACTGAACCAAGAAAATATGTCTGGAATCCAATGGTGCAGTGGTAGTGAGTGCAATAGGAGGCTCCTCGAAATCAGATTGAGTCCTCCTAGTATCAACTGGATCACCTACGAGATCCCCTGCATCCTGAAGAGTAGTCTATGACCACTTGGACCTCTGCTCTGGCTCTACAACTAAATATGGATGCTCTGACTCTGCATCTATGTAATATACCAAATATAAAAAGTATGCAGAACAGAAATAAAATGCTAGAAATGGCAGAATAATAGCAATATAACCAATATAATCTCCACAATAACACATAAATGTTATAAGAAAAACAACAAAAATAGCACTTTGATTCAGAAAGAAATGTTCATGGGCCTCTTCAAGGGGGAAACCTCCAGTCGAGCAGTGCTCTGTTACAATAATCTCCAATCTAGGGTTTTCATACCCTCGACCCTTATTTATAATAAATATGTCTATCAAGAGAAGAATCTAGAGGAAGATCCTTCTAGAAGCGGAAGATTCTATTAGGTCTTCTTACATCCGCCTTATTCTATTTTATTGAAAGGCCTTATTAATATTGACCTTTATTACATCTGAATATATTGATCTATCTATGTGCGGGTTAGGACCCTAACATGTCCATCCCCTTAAAAACAGCCTTGTCCTCAAGGCTTGAGATGTGGAAATTGTTGCAGAATGGTAGTTGGTTCCCAAGTGACATCTGCAGGAGTTGTATCTTTCCACTGGACTAGCACTTCCTTGATTGTTCTCTGACGCAGGCGATGCTCACGCTGGTCCAAAACTGCTTCTGGCTGTAGCCAAATGGATCCTTCTTCAGCTAACTCGGGAAGGTTATTTTGAATTTGGCACCTAGTTCCAATCACCTTCTTTAAGCATGAAACATGAAAAACAGGATGTAGCTTAGACTAACTGGGCAGAGCTAATTGATAGGCTACTTGTCCCACACGCTTGAGAACTGTATAAAAACCATAAAATTTGGGCGCTAGCTTCTGACAATGCTCAGCCTTGAGGGAAGTTTGCTTGTATGGTTGTAGTGGCAGAAACACCGGATCCCCTTCTGCAAATTGATGTTTAGAGTGACCTTGATCTGCTTGTTACTTCATGTGATTCTGTTCCATGAACAAGTTCTCTTTAAGGGTACGAAGAATATCCTCTCGAACTGTAAGTGTTTGTTCAACCTCCTAGACCTTCGAGGTACCTGGTAAGTATGAGAGAACTGAAGGTGGCTTATGTCCATATATCGCTTCAAAAGGAGTCATGTGTGTAGTTGTATGGTAGGAAGTGTTGTACCACCATTCAATTAGGGGTAACCATTGAGCCCACTGATTTTGCTTTTCAGAGGCAAAACACCTCAGATATGTTTCCAAACACTTGTTGACAACTTTCGTTTGGCCATCAGTCTGGGGATGATAAGTTGTGCTGAGATGCAATTGGGTGCCCTGTAGCTTAAATAGTTCTTACCAAAAATTGCTTGTGAAAGTTGGGTCACAATCAAAAACAATAGAGTGTGGCATGCCATGAAGCTTGAAGACCTGGTCCATGAAAATTTGAGCCACGGTGGATGCAGTAAATGGGTTTTGAAGAGCACAGAAATGAGCATACTTGGAAAGGTGATCCACAACCACCATTATGACTGATTTATTTCCCGATTTGGGTAAGCCGGTAATAAATTCCATAGAGATATCCTTCCAAATAGCAGGTGGAATTGGAAGCGGTTGTAGTGTTCCCAGAGATTTGATTGTTTCTCCCTTGTTGCATTGATGCACCTCACATCCAGTGACAAAATTATGGATGTCATGTTTAATACCATCCCAAAAAAAAGAACGTTTGACCCTGTCATAGGTTTTGGTGAACCCGGAGTGCCCCGTTGTGGGTGTAGCATGAAGCTCGAAAATTACCGTGGATTTAAGCTTTGATTGTTTACTTAAATATAAACATCCTTTATATCAAATCTCATCCTGGAGCCAAGAGTACCCTGGGGGAGTTGGATCATTGGTCTGCAATTGTTGGATCAATGCAAACTTTTGGGATCTTGTAGCCATTCCTAGCGAACAGCTTGGAGCCAATCTGGTACAATGAAGGAAAGAGAAAAAAGGTATCCCTCTTCTTCATATTTTTGGGACAGTGCATTCGCCACCACATTGTCTTTTCCCTTCTTATAAATTATCTCATAATCATATCCAAAGATCTTAATCACCCATTTTTGTTGCTCCGGGGAGGAAATGTGTTGTTCCAGAAAATACTTGAGGCTTTGATGGTCTGTCTTAATTTGGAAACGTTTCTCCAAGAGATGAGGGCGCCACAGATCAACGGACTGCAGAATAGCCAAGATTTCCTTTTCATACATGGGTTTGCCCAGATTCCTTTCAGATAGTTTCTTGCTGGTGAAGGCCAAAGGTCAACCCTCTTGCATAAGGACAGCACCGATTCCTTTCCCTAAGGCATCACATTCCAACACAAAGGCCTTTGTGAAATCAGGAAGGGCCAGAACCGGAGTGGTGTACATGGTCATCTTCAAGGTTTGAAAAGCTTGAGTAGAAGCTGGAGTCCAAGTGAAAGAGTTCCTTTTTAGGAGAGCAATGAGAGGTGTTGCGATCTTTCCATAATTCTTAACAAACTTGTGATAATACCATGTTAAGCCCAGAAATCCACGCAAGCTTTTGAGAGTCTTTGGGCGCGTCCAGTCTTGCATAGCTTCAATATTTTTCGGATCCACCCTGACGCCATCTTTGCCAACCAGATGACCCAAGTTGATCCAGATTTATGTAGGAACATAATGAAATACAGAAATACACATAAACACAGAGATGCAATGGAAATAAGACTTCATTCCATTAATAACAAATGACTGAAATATGCTTACAGACAGAAGAGAAGAGATGTGGCGGCTACTGGCCTCTGAACTGTGTTACAATGAGGCTCAAAGGCCTATTATTATTAAGAAACAATGGAAAACCCTAAACATCCAAAGACCTAACCCTAGGAGATGAAACGCCAAGACTATGGGCTCCGTTTGGGTAAATTGGTACATCAACTTCCCGGGGACGTAACTTTGGCATACGATCTCCGTTTGACGTGCTCAATACCTCGTTAGAAAGATCTATCTGAGGACTACGATGTTGCTCCCCGTTTTCTCAAAAAATGTTGTTTAGGGCCTCAAAACTGCTGCGGAAGTTCAGGACTCGAAAAACTGCTAAAAATAGTAAATTGTGTGGAAACTGAAAAACTGAAAGAAGCAATGGTGGGGGTCCAAGTGGAATAGGTGGGTGGCCACCAATATCCACCTGGATCATTCCTCCCCCTTAGGAAGCAATGGTCCCCATTGCGTTGAGTTCCTCCAT
>SNQJ01S0065322.1:53725-64780 GCA_010110895.2 Picea sitchensis | reverse complement strand
GGTTCATCATCATAAAAATCCAGATCACTTGCGAGCAAGTGTCCTCAAAGAATAAGTTTTGTCAGTGCGCCAGAGCGGGATGTTACATTGATAATGTCACCTTGATCCACCTTCACCCTCTGCATGAACATTGGACTCTGCCTGTTTTTCACTCTCTATTTCATTATCGACCCCCTGATAAAATTGATCCTCTACACAAAGAAACAATTGAAAATATTCACAACATTAAACAAAAACACATAAAAAACATAAAACATATAAAAATAGACAACAAAAAAAAAAAATACAAAAATAGAAGAAATTTACCAAACATATGTTGTTGATGTGATGGGGTCTCTACATTCTCTGACATGGGGCTATTTATGTTCAACCTATTTAAATAAGTTGAATCCACAACTGTATCTCGAGCACTCTGTCTTGGTGCTCTATTGACTGATTCATTTGGTAATCTCCTCCTTCCACTAGACTGTCTTCTATCACTAGTTACCCCAACCTGACTACAATACCTTGATGAAATAAGGGTCTCTAATGACCTAGGTGTCTATGTCGAACTAGGGGTCCCTCTTATTTCTTCATTGGATATCCTCGAGCATTTGCGAGGCATATTTGGAGACTCACGTCCCAACAACTCACCTTGATCCATCCTTTCAAAATACAAGAAAATGAAAACATAAGGTGTAAACAAGTTCAAGGCATAGGCATATATTGAAGAAAGTTACAAATAAATTTGTGAGTTTATTCTCACAAGTATGGGGTGGACTAAACCAAAGAACAACTTCAAGGCATAAGATTATATTGAAGAAAACAACACATAAACAAAAACATAAGTTATAATGTAACTTCAAGGCATAAAAGTATAAATCGAAGAAAACAACAAGTAAATGAAAAAATACTTGATATATTTTTAACAACTTCAAAACATAGGCATATATTGAAGAAACTGACATCTAAATTTGCGATTGTATTCTCATAAGTATGGGGTGGCTTGAATGAGATAACTTAAAGGCATAGGAATATATTAGCAACTAATTAGAGTTCCCCAGACACAATTTATTATAGCAACTTGCACTCTAGAATGGATGTCTTTCATTGAAGTAATCACATGAATGTTTTTATGAAACCATTCATTAAGTTAAGATTTGCACAGAGTCCATATGGACTCTGTCCATTTGAATGAGTCTATATGGGGTTTTAATCATAGTAATACAAATGCATCATCGAATTTGATTGTTAGGAGAGGATGGGGTAGATAAATAGAAATATCTTTTGGAGACAACATTTTAGGTGAATATTTCATCCATCATCAAGCATAAATTAAAATGAAAGAGTGATACTTAACGTCAAATCAAAACAACATTTGAAGGAGTGATACTTAACTTTTACAATAGGTAGTGTGATCATGGATGAATGGATTGTGCACTAGAGTACCCTGGAATAGATTTATAGGTGTGACCCTTTGTGGACTAGAATGAAATCTAAAATGACCACAAATATTTAACTTGTCATTGTTTTTCTCCAAATGTCTCATAAAGCATGATGGGAAAGCGCATATGCTCAAAGTGAATCCAAAACCCCAATGAATGTGGCCAATAATATTTTGCATTAGAAGGGAGCAAAATGACACATTCAAGTCATATAATTTGTTCTTAAATGAGCAAAAAATGTTAACTACTACAATACCTCCTCTCCCCATACTCTTCATCCACGTCTATAAGCCTATCCCAAGTTTGGACTCAAAGAGATCTACGACCGATTTGTTTGGAAATTGTGGAATGTGATATGCCTTCAAGAAAGGCACGTTGAAGTTGGATGGATCAAACACCTTAACTAGAGACATAGAAGTCAAAGGTTAAGTATGGCTATTGATTATAGTATAGTGCTTTGTTAGGTGGAACATTCAAGCTTGGTTGAGCATGATGGGGTTTAGGCACTTAATGATGGCAATTTTCAATTTGGCTTAGCTAGCCAGGTCTAATAAGTGAGGCTTGGAGAGTTAGGTATTTTCAGTCATGAGGACTGAGGACCATATCACCAAGTCTAGGTTAATGTGATCTTATGACTTGGAAGTGCCTAAGGAAGTTCAAGGGTTTGAAATCAGTTTTGAAGTAGGTGTAGGTGGTGGATTGGGTATCAAGGTGGAGTTGCAGTTGAATTAAGATTTGTTGGTCGGTAGTTTTGAGTGGTGAGAGTTTACAGTAGATTTGGGAGGCCAAGGTAGTTTGGAACATTGTAGGGAGAAGTTCAACATAGAAGTGGAAAATTTCTAGGACGGGAAAAATGCTTCATGGTTGAATTTCCTCTTTGAGAAAGACCAAGGCTATAGGAGGTAGTCTTGAAGATTGTTTTGGAGGGGTTCTACTTGTACTGTAGCAACAAATATACAAGAGACTTGGATTATTGGTTGAATATAGAGTCTTGGTGGTTTTCCAAACTCACTCCTGTAAATATATTTGGTTGTATCTTCTTTCTAATAAATTTAAAGGTGTGGCATCACCATCATATCTTGTGATGTTTATGTGTGTTTAACCTGTTAACTTGGGATTTTTTAAACCCATAGTTGGACGTTGGACCTTTGTGCTAATGAACTTGTCGAAGTACTAATGATTGTAATTTAACATAAGGTATGGTCATTTTCTAAGGGAAGAGGCATACCTTGCATGCAAGTAAGCTTAAGGAGGTTGAGCCATTGAGTCCGAAGCAAGGAAATATCACATGCCTTATATTGCCAAGGAAAAAGATTGGGTGGAAATCTCTTGGGGTTGTGACACTCCTCCTCCTAACCCTCATACCCTTGACCCATCCCTGCCCCCCAAGATTCATCACCTTGCAAATAATTACATTTTGTTCATGTTAAAACTTCACTATTAAATTACATAAAAAAAATCAATATAGTTAACAAAATGTGATGTTATCTATGTTGACTAGATTGACTGCAATTACCAAGATTGATTAATTTGATGACCATTGTTGACTACAATTGACTATGTTCACTATGTCCACAATGGTTGGTTGTGTTGGCTACATTTGACTATGTTGACCATGGTAATTTATTTTGATCATAACACTTGGGGTATTATTCTTGAAGACACTTTAGCACAATTGTGTATGACACAATAGAGTTACAAACAATGTGAGATTTTTTTTACTTGTTTCATATTTTGTCTGGGGTCTCTACATAAGCTAGACCTAGAGAAATGGCCTCGAATGTGATTTTATCCTCATAGCATCTAATTGAGGAAATAATTAGATTTTGTATATTTTTAGTACATCAAAGCCTCTTGGACTTTGTATGGACATACAAGAGCATCCACTAGTTTAGGAAGGAGTTAACATAAGTTTCTAGAACCACAAATGCATGCAGTTCAAGATTTATCATACAAGATAATAACTCAAAGCTTTGGAGGTCTTTAGGATTGTCAAGTGGCTTTCTTCAACTACATTATCCATGTTGATTATGGTGACCATGATATGCATCTAACTCAAAAAACATATAAATTCTCTTTGATTCAATTAAGAATAGGGAATTAGAAGATACATTTATAGGGATAAGGATATAATCATTTATAAATGGGCTATGATTTTACCTATGTTGATTTACTAAGGAGTTATTCAATGAATGCTTTACATCTTACTTTTAGGATAACTCCCACCATGCTTCACTTGGTGAATAAGAAAACTCCTCTCCTTATTGTAAGTACAAAAAAAAATTCTATCAGTAATTGACAGCAAATATAGCATATGAAGATAAAATTAAGATTAAAAAAAACATGTCTCTATAGGTTTAAGAAACACACAAATCTAGCATAGTAGCTACTTTTCCTTGGGTGAAATTTTTTTCTCAAATTTTTTGTAGTCTTATCCAATTGAATACTTTAATGAATTTTTAAAGAAACAATTCCAAGAGTGTTTTCTAATATCATGAAGCCACATGGCTTCTCTCTTTGTTGGATTGTGCTATATGGAATCTGTCTGAATGGCACAGAGTCCATATGGACTGTGTTTAAATATATAGTTTAAATATTGTTTTTAGATATCCCCGATTAAAAAACAGAGTCCACATGGACTGTGTCTGAATGGCACAGAGTCCATATAGGCTTTCTGCCATTCACACAAAGTTCCATATGGACTCTGTACGAATGGAACATATTCAATATGGACTCTGTGCCATTCGCATAGGGTACCATATGGACTCTTTGCATTCGGACAGAGTCCATATGGCACTCCGTACGAATGGCACAGAGTCCAAATATGGACTCTGTGCCATTCTCACATAGTGCCATATGGACTCTGTCCATTCGGACATAGTCCATATGGTACTTTGTGAGAATGGCACATAGTCCACATATGGACTCTGTTCCATTCGCACAAAGTTCCATATGGACTTTGTGCCATTGACAAGAAAAATTAAAAATTAAAAAACGAAAACAAAATTCTATAAATTTCTACAAAATTAAAAAACTAAACTGTCAAAAAATTCTGAAAATCTCTACAAATTACTTGGATTTTCTGCCAACACCCTACGCCCTACAACCAGATTTGTCACCAACGCCAATGCGCTCTAAACCACCAACGTTCACCTGGACTATCTGTAAAGTAACAGTGGAACGAAAGGCCTGTCATATATAATGTATGTTTCCGGCCAAATAGGTTTTTCGACCCAAAGAACTTTCAGTCGAACTATCTACTGTCGAAGAAGAAAAAATTGGCTATCGTTTTTATTACACGAAAGCCGAGGATGTTGTTCATGGGCCGTTTGATTTGACGTGTAATGTTTTGACTGAAAACTGTATGTTTTCGACCGAAAAATTGATTCTAACAAAATTTTCGCCCCCATTCTCATGAAAGTGTTACCCACCTTCATGATATTACCCATATTCAACACCTATTTCCATCTATGTTCTTATTTTTACTTGATATGATATAAGGAAACGTGATATCCAAAATATATCTAGCCTCTTAGCTACCCTTTCCTTGTCAGTCCTTTGGTTCCTCCAAGTGAGGACTATCTTAGAAGGTTCGACATCTACTAGACCAACTTCCTCCATTTTATTCAGGAAGAAATCAACTAGTGGGTTTGTTATAACATAAATCTCCCATATCTCACCTTTGTTGATTGTGACATTGATATCCCCTCCCCCATGATTATGTTCTTTTCCGTGAATTGTTCATGAGAAAATAACCTCTTCCAGTATCATTCCCTATTCCCATAGGTTCTATAGATATTGAGGATATAGAAAGATTATCCCATCTCCATAGAATAGAGTTATGCTCCAATACCAGTGTCCATTTTTTTGAGTTAGATAACCTAAAAGGCCCTTTCCTCCAACCAATTGCTAACTCCCATGATCTACCCATAGAGTCAACCATAGGAATTCCTAGTCCTTCATGAATTTGTTTAGCTCTCCTTGTATCTTTATCCAATCCCCCTAAGTGTCCTAAATAATTGTTATTCTAGGTTGGTGTAGGTCCAACAACATTTTAAGGGCATGTTTTTTGGTTGGGTTTCCTAGGCCCCTAATGTAGACGGACATAATTATCATGGGCTAGCCTTATCGAGGGCTTGGCTTGATAAAAGGGCTTTGTTACCGACCAAACTAGTGGCGTCGTCAAGGTCCCTTGAGGTGCTAAGGCGGTACCACGTAGGACAAGTTCCCAATGTTAGCGCGGCACAAGTCCTTCCTTATTTAATCCCAACTCCTATGCTAAAGGACTTTGGGAGGCTTCCCTAACACAACTTCACTCAAATTTAAATACATCGACGCCTTAAACAATAATGAGATGAAGGTAGGAGTTAATGATTTATAACGACTGATATGAAATGATAAATACCTAACAAAAAAAATGTAGATCAACAAACAAAAACCACTCTGGATTCATAAGATAAGTCAATTAATACCAAAGCAAAAGAGTGGTGAATACCCTTACCAATTCTTATCATGAAACCTTTACTATACCTCTTGGTAATTGATTTCCTTTTATGTTCTTTGTAATATACCTTATTGTATATAACATTTAATGTGTTTATATTAGTTATACTATTAATGTAAAATCACGTCTATTGTCTAAAGACATGACTATATTCATTTTTGTGTATTTATGCACATTGTTGTAAACCTAGTTGACATCGAATTATAAATGAATATTGAATATATATTTTTAAATATTTCATGTTTCCTCGCAATTGGTATTAGAGAGTATGTCCTTGTGTTTCCCTCACTGCATCCACTCCTCTCTTCTTTATTGCATCACTCCTCTCGGCCCATCATATTCACCTTTTGAAACCCTCGTCATCATTCCTCTCCTTATGAAACCCTCGCCATATGAAACTCATTCCATCATTCCTCTTGGCCCATGATTCCTCACGTTGCTCTCGACTCATCATTCCTCATCGTCCCTCTCGACGTCTTCATCCCGCGTACCCTCTACCCGCCTCGTCATCCCACCCCCTGCCTTGTGTTTTTGAGTGCAAGTCTTGTCATTTCCTTCTCACACCTTCACACACCCTCACATACCCTCGCACCTCGCATACCCTCACCTTTTATTTCCCTTGCACACCCTAACATCTTATCCCTCACATCATTCCTTATCTCTTTGTGGGTCATTCCTTACCTCAACCGCTCGCATATCAACCCTCGTATCATTCGACTCTCTAATATATATTATATATATAGAACAACTCCATTTCCATTTCCCTTTGACCATGATTTCATTCCTACCTTTCTCTTCTTCGACCATGATTCCCTCATTCCCTTGTTATAACAAATATTTTGTAAATGGATTCCATTTCCATCTTCCTCTCATTGTAATGGATATTTTTTCCTCTCTCGGTAATGGCTAGCTTCTTGTTCTTTCGCTTTGTCTGTTGGAAGTACACCTAGTGCGACGTGATGCCTTCTTATCTGCATGCAACGATGAGGAGATCAAAGGAAAAGGCCAGAGAACCAAAGAAAAAGGCATGCAGATTAGATGACAACACTCCCTCCATGCTAGAATTGAGAAAAGATCTTAAAGATTTTTTTGTAGGCGTTATAACTCAGCAGGGTGCGAAAATTGACAAATTAAACAAAGGATTAGTAGAGTGCAGTGGAAATTACAATGACATAATAATTGAGCTCGAAGTGATAGAAAATGGGAATCATAATCCTCGATAATTCTAATTCACACTATATGCCTCCCCAATCACACTACTTGTCCAACACAGAGACATTTAATATTGGCATGGCCAAGGAAAAAATTATTGTTTTAGAACTTCATGGATCAAAGACAAGAGAAACAACAAGATGGGTAAATAAAATCAAACAATACTTCATGTATTACCAAATTTCTGATGATGAAATAAAAGTTAACATCTCATTTATACATATGAACAAATTTTTGTATGACTAATTCCTATGGTGGAGAGAAAAATCCAAATCTCTAGTAAGAGACTGGGATGTTTTCAAAAAGAACTTCTTCCTATGTTTTCTCAACAAAGAAGAAAAGGTTTTTTTTTCAAAACTCACTTGATTACAACAATTCAATACAGTGGAGGAATTTTTTTTCTGGATCTACATGTGTTAGCCACTTGTGTTCCTAATATATCGGAAGATCAACTGCTTCAAATAGCCTTGTCATGGTTGAGGGAAAATATCTGAAATGAGATCGAATTGCTTGACATTAAGGATATTGAGCAAGCTCGTCAGAAATCCAAAATAATTGAAAAGAAACTTAAAGCATATAAAAAAATATCATGGAACTCACTTGAAGACTCTAGCTCCAAATACTTTCCCCCTCACGAAAGGACACCACCACCAGATACAAGACAAGATAAAGACCAATGTTTGAAATGCAGTGCACCCAATTGGAAACCCTACCATAAATGCAAGGACAAAAAGTTTCTTCATTGTGAAATATACAAGAGTGGCATCGACAAGGATGAGGAAGCAAGGAATATATATTCATTTGAAGAAGAAACAAATAATGGAGACTCAAGAAATTCCCATGAATTAGGAAATCAAAATGCAAGTCTGACACTCTCTTTCGCCACAATGATGGGTATTTCTCAACCCCAAACTTTTAAAGTTTATGGCTATGTTAAGAAAACTAAAGTAGCAATGCTCATAGATAGTGGCAGTTCACATAAATTTATAGATATGAAGATAGCAAGGAAATTAAACATATTCATTTATCCTACCTATGAATTTCAAGTCTCCATCCCAAGAAATATGAATGTTTCAAGGTAGAAGTATCTATGAATGGCTACAAATTAAAGTCTTCTATGTATGTTATGCCAATTGGAGGGGTAAATATTGTCTTGGGGGCCTAATGGTTAGCCATGCTTGGTACTGTTGGATTAAACTTACAAGAGAAATTTATAAGATTTTATGAAAATGGGTAAAAGTACAAATTACAAGGAATTAATTGTCCTCCCCCACATATAGTCTTGTCTAATAGGAGGAAACAAATGCTTAAAAAGGGAGCCCAAGCTTATTTATTACACTTCTATGCAATAAAGGGAAATACTAATGAGAAAAAAAATGATGATCCCAAGAAATTAGACAAAATCGTTGGAAAATATAGCACCATTTTTCAGGAACCTCCTCGTGGGCTTCCTCCACCTCGTTCTAGAGACCACATCATAGAATTGATCCCTGGTTCCTCCCCAATTAGAAAAAAATCTTATAGGCAATCACACCAACATAAGACAAAAATTGAACACTTGGTTAAAAAATTATTGGATTGCAGTGCTATTACACGAAAGAAGAGTCCTTACTCATCTCTAGTCATACTTGTTAGAAAAAAGGATGGATAATATAGACTCTGTAATAATTATCGAGCATTGAACAAAATTACGATAAAGGATAAATTTCCAATTCCATTTGTGGATGAGTTATTAGAAGAGCTCCATGGCGTTAAATATTTCTCCAAGATGGACCTAAAATCAGGTTATTTCCAAATAAGAATTCTAGAGGAAGACATTCCCAAAATTGCTTTCTATACCCATGAAGGGTTGTACGAATTTCGGGTCATGTCTTTCAATTTATCCAATGCTCCTAATACCTTCCAAGCAATAATGAATGATATATTATGTCTGTACCTATGGAAGTTTGTACTTGTCTTCTTTGATGATATCCTTGTTTATAGCAAGAACTAGAACTCACACCTCAAGCACATAGAGACAGTATTAAAACTCCTTCAAGAGAACAAGTTTTATGCTAACAAATCTAAATGCAACTTTGGACAAAAAGAGAGTATTTTTGGGACATGTCGTATCAGAAAAAGGTATCAAGGTTGATCCGAAGAAAATTGTGGTTGTTACTTAGTGGCCTAGCCCCAAATCAATCACATCATTACAAGGATTCCTTGGTCTTACCGAGTACTACAAAATATTTGTTCGAAACTACGTGTAAATTATGGCCCCATTAATATCACTATTGAAAAACGATGCATTTAAATGGAATGGTGAAGCTGAAGCTTATTTTAGAAGGTTGAAGCTCTTAATTACATCCACCCCGGTTTTGTCAACACCATATTTCTCCAAAAAAATTCTCCTTGAATGTGATGCTTCAGGAAAAGGGTCAGGTGTCGTTCTTATGTAATATAATCATCCCATTGCATTTGAAAGTCGAAAATTCAAACCAAAGGAGCAAACAAAATCAACGTATGAGAAATAAATGTTGGAAATTATGCATGCCTTAGTTAAATGGAAACAATACTTGTTGGGAACGAAATTTCTCGTGAAAATGGACCACAATAGTTTGAAGTATTTTCTAACTCAAAAGAACCTTTCATCAGAGCAACCAAAAAGGGTGAGCAAAATCCAGGTCTTTGATTTGATATTATTTATAAAAAGGGAAGAGAGAATTTGGTTTTGGATGGGTTATCAAGCAAACTTGATAGTGACGCTACACTATGTGCTATTTTGATCGTCATTCCCAAATGGATCTCAGAAGTTCAAACTGAGTATGTCAAGAATCCATAGATGAGGAAGCTAATAGAGGAAGTTGAAAGCAACCCAAGTACAAATCCTAAATTCACTTGGGAGAATGACATACTATGGTACAAACAAAGGATATTTTTACCCAACTCTTCCAAGTTCAAACTCCGAGATTTGAAAGAAAATCATGATTCTCCGACACTAAGCCATGTGGGGTTTTTCAAAACTTACTACGATATATGTTAGTCTTTCTTTTAGAAGGGTATGCAATTCGACATTCATAAATATGTGATAGAATGTGACACTTGTCAAGGACAAAAGTTTGAAACAATCGCTTCTCCAGGGCTTCTTGTTAGGGTCCTAACCTGCACATAGGTAGAGAAATATATTCAGATGTAATAAAGGTCAATATTAATAAGGCCTTTCAATAAAATAGAATAAGGCGTATGTAAGAAGACCTAATAGAAGCTTCCGCTTCTAGAAGGATCTTCCTCTAGATGCTTCTCTTGATAGACATATTTAATATAAATAAGGGTCGAGGGTATGAAAACCCTAGCTTGGAGATTATTATAACAGAGCGTCGCTTGACTGGAGGTTGCCCCCTCAAAGAGGCCCTTGAACATTGCTTTCTAAATCAAAGTGCTATTTATGTTGTTGTTCTTATATCATTTTTGTGTTATTGTGGAGATTATGTTGGTTATATTACTGTTATTCTGCCATTTCTAGCATTTTATTTATGTTCTGCATACCTTTTATATTTGGTATAATACAAGTGGTATCAGAGCACTTTCCTTGGCAGAAATTGTGGGAATTTTTTTTCCAGGGTAGAGACGTATTTCGATGTCTTTAAGGCACAAAGATCTATCGTTACGCGCATAAACCCACGATTGAGGGATTCATACACATAAGAAATACAAGTGGTTCTTAAGCGCACATATGTTGGCCACCCTTGTAACCCCTGTTGGTATCCCTTCGAGTGGTAGTGCATCAGACAACACCTGTGTACAGATCGACCTAGATTTCCTGAAGCCCTCTTTAGATAAACCGATTGGTTGCCTGACTGCTATAGTGCCACCGAGAACAACACTCGGGAAGATACTCTCTAGTACCTGGGTAGTCGGGTAGTACGGCTAAGGGTA
>SNQJ01S0065322.1:17269-28076 GCA_010110895.2 Picea sitchensis | reverse complement strand
TGGATTGATCATGTCGGCTATTGTAAAAGGACCAAATCCCCTTTTGCGGATTGGTCATAATATAATTGTAATAGGCAAAAGAAGAAGTTGGCCCCATAATATATCAAAGAGGCCCCGGAATATAATAAAGGTGGTTATAACCACCCAGAAGAAGAAGTCGGCCCTGCCAGTGAAAGGACACTCCCACACATGCTAGTCTTGTATAAATAAGGAGGCTAGCGCCTCACTTAGACACACACTCACTTGTTCATTGAGAGACAAGTTTCAGAGTTGCAGTTGGAGAAGAGAGAGAGAGAGGCGCATCTTTAGGAGAGGACTTCTNNNGGGTTTTCTACCCCATGAGGGTTTCCCAAGATAAATGATGTGTCTCTTGTGATTGTGTATTTCTTAGTGACCTTATCTTATGTTGTTGTTATTCATTGAAATGCAAAGATCTATAATAATGGCTTAAACATTAACACAAGAGAAGAAGTCGGCCAGAAGAAATATTATATACTAAGTAAATAGACACCCAGAATGAGAAGTCGGCCCAGGCAATTAGTCAGAATTAGTATAAATGCAGGAGGCCAGTCTTCATTCTGGCAGGCACTCTCAGAATTGCAGAGCAACACTTGTGCGCAACTGCAGTTGCCCAGTTTGTGCGCAAGTTTGGAGGAGAGCTGCTGTTGCAGCGGCTGCAACTAGCAGATTGCATTTTGGCTTGGACTATCTCTTGGTTATGGTTTGGACTATCTGATCAGCTCTTGTTTGGTGCGCTATCCTTGGGGAAAGGTGCGCTACCCTTTGTTTGGATATCTGGCCTAGGGTTTTCTTCCGGAGTGATTCTCTGTCAAGGTTAAGGTTCTCGGAGGGTGGCTTCGGCCTATGGTTGGGTGACAATAGTGATATTGTGTCAATGGTAAAACAAGCACATCCGTTATATTCTAACAATTGGCACATCTATGTCTCAACAATGTGCAGGGAGCACATGGTGACAAGCTATTCTACTTTCTTCCTAATGATGATGATACTTCTTCTTCTATAGCTATGACCAACCATCCTCAAAACCTTTTCTTCACAATACCCGAGGAGGATTGAAAAACATTTTCAAGGAAAATATTATAGGACTTGTTTCATCGCTAAGTAAGTACCCATTACATTCTTCTTATTTATTGTTGGTTGGCTCATGGACCATGGTTCATGATGCATGACAGTTTCAAACCTACAAATCATTGAAATGGCAAAATGATATTGCTGTCTATATGTGCAACACTTCGTATAGGAAACACGTAAAATCTACACAACTCGAAAGCATGCTCACTTAGATTTATCCTCTTTTTTAGTTGTTTGATGATTATTTCAAAAAAATATTAAAGATGTAGACAACCGACATGAAGTAGCATCAAAATGCAAATAAAACCTTCTAATTACTCATTTCATCATCGAGTAAGTACCAATTACATTTTTCTTACTTATTATTGGCTCATGGGCCATGGCTTATGACTCATGGTAGCCTCCTTGAGATGAAAAAATGGCATCCTTGTCTATGTATACAACACTTCATATAAGTAACACATAGAATCTACACAACTTAAAAACATGCTCACTCACATTTATCATCTTTCTTTATTATTTTATAATTATTTTATGAAAATAGTAAATACATAGAATACTTATATGAAATAGAGTTAAAAAAAAAATTAAACCTTATAATTATAATTTATGTAACACTTTGATATCAACCCCACATAACATTGGCAATACAAACCAAACATATGTAAATACAATGCACAATCTTAATGTGGTTGAGTTAGTTTATCCTCAATTACAATATGAAACACATAAAAACTTATTTATAACATCAATCGTACCATACGGCCAAATTTATTAATATTTATTTTTTTATTTTAATAAATTGGTGGATTTGCAAACAACTCTACAAGGTAGATCATTACGTTGGTGCATGAAATTTATACACTGTCCATAGGGATCTCCTATTGGTCCTTCCCTAGGAAAACCTTCGGGTGTAGTTGCACAGGTGACTTCAACAGCTCCATTTCATCATGCAGTGTCATTCCAGAACACGATACCTTTCCAAAATATGTAGTCAGGCGAATATTTTCCAAACATATGGTCATCCTCTTCAACACTACCCCATATTAAAGAAATATTCTTTAGTCCCGAATACTGTATATTGTGAGTTTTGTAATACTAGTACTTATAATATGGATAAATGCAGAGCTTTCTCGGTCTGGTTTATCTGAGTTCCGAGGTACTTATATCCGAGGTGTAGTGCCCACAGGGATCCACTGTGGATTCGTGATGTGTGTACCATGCACGTTGTAGAGGTACGGGATGTGTGATTCCAAAAGACGGGTGGCAGGGGCTTGTGCTTGGTGTACAGAAGGTGAATAACCATTATTTCTGGCGTAGTTTAAACTTTTTATGTTTTGGATTTTTTAAATATAACCAATAAATATCCTTTAAGTTTGCTAGACAATCAAATGTAATGTTCTAGAAAGTAATAAGGTCAAACTAACTGCTATCAAACACAATTACCAGTTACCTGAAGTTTTAACTCTACTTTCAAAACAGGACACCATATAAAAGGCACACCAGTCTAGATGGGGTTTTTCAACAGTCCATGTTGCCCATTGTTCGGGCTTCGTTGTCAATTCTTGGGAACACACTTTTGTGGCCTCAATTCATCGACTGACTGATGCTCTGGAATCTTCCTCCTATTGGATGAGGAGAGGTGAGTAATGTATCAAAATTTGCCAATGCCAATAAATTTAAAATGAATTATTAGCTTCAAAAACAAGAATGATATACAGTAATTACTGTGTTAGGTGATATTCTTCGTGTGACAATTACAACATCTATCTCAATGATGCTTCTGGCATTCTCTTCTTTCTGTTTTCTGAATGGTTTGAAGATAGTTTTGGTGATACATCAAGGAAAATACAATTGTTTGTTATCCGCATAAAAACAAATCTACTTGGTACATCTACTATTGGTCAAAAAGTCCATACATTTTGATGTCATAAAATGAAATTGGAAGTATATTCAGTTGCTCCCTTTGCACTTATATTTTATATCCATATGTTCTATCCAACCCACACATTGCCAGTAATTTTAGATTGAATCATAGGATGTCCCTTAAAATGCACCAATACAGCTTTGACCATGGCAAGTATTGCTAAATAGTAAAAACATTATCTGAAAATGTTATGAGGGTAACAAATTATGCTGTGGAAGAAAAGCACAATGCAAGCAATCCTAGCTAGCGTACCCCTGAAGTGGGCAAAGGGGAACATCGATCCGTATCATGCATAGAAAGAATTAACTTTATAAGAAGCAAACTCACAGAATGTTGCATTGAGAAGTGAATATCATACCTTGCATCGAAGTTAAAACCAAGAAAAAATGTGAAATGTGAATATCATACCTTGCATTGAGGTTAAAATCAAGAAAAAGATGTGAAATATAGACATATAGGATCCAAACAAACTATATCTTTGAAATATATAGTCACCTTTGTCATAGGCCTCGAACTTTGAGTTTGAGGGTTGTAGAGTGAACATTTCCATGGGGCTTGGGTGGACCTATAGGAACTGAATGTGATTGCAGTTTCTTAAATGGCTGAGCTGATCCTTTGGAATCCCAAGCAAAATTTTGTTTCTGTGCTGGTGGTGTAGCCTTTGAAAATGGCCCACAAGGGACAACCTTTGTAAACTGGCTTGTTTTTGGTGCATCTACTGCACAGCTTCCGTTGAAGGTATTACATTATGACAATTTGCAATTACAAATATTAAGTACCATGAAAATATTGGGGGAATTTTTTTATCTGTATGCTAAAGGAGGTTGAAAATCTGCTCAAGGAATGAGACGTTGTTGATAGATAGGACTGGTGTAAGATAACTGTTGAGCAAGCAGATCCCGATCCCTTGACATAGAACTAGAAAATTTGGTATTATTATAAGGACTGTGCAGGGGGTGAGGGAGGACCAGCAAGAGGCAATGTAAGCTAGTAAATAATGGCATTGCAACCCAAAAGGAGAGCCCCATAGGTTGAAATGAGCTTTGCACCCAAATAAAGATATGGCCACTAAACTGTGCGAAAGGCTTGTCATGTGTGGAGAGCGGAATTCCCATTGGCTTAGTTGTGGGAAACCCCACGCTACCCTCACTGGCCCATCTGTGAGATTGAAATAAATTTGGTAAAATAAAGTTGGTTGAAATCCAGGGACAAACAAAATGTGTTAGTCCTAATTGGAGAAGACCAAGGAAAAGAAAAATTTAGTAAATATAAGAACTGGTAAATGCATGTGATATTAAGTAATTTCCGACGAAGCCCACTTCTTTTAGTTATATGGGATAAACTCAGCATCTATAATATGCAAGAAACCCTGAAGATCAACAGTGTTTGTCTCATTTTCAAAAGAGAGTATTTGTTTGATCGGATCCATCTCTATACTAGAAGAGCTAGACACTTGTATTATCAATCAACTTTATATGCTCAGTCCATCTGATATTACTATTTAGTATTTTGATGCAACCAAAATCTCTTTTAGTTTTGGCTGTGAACATGAATGTAGGCTTATGTTTGGCAAATTTGTTCTCTCTGGCTTAGGCTGAAACACCACAAAGAAGGACTGGCTTATATTCTGTATAAGAAGTTTCTATTGATTCATGCCAAAAACATTCCTGCCCATGCAATTTTCAGTAGTTGTATCAAATGCTTTGTCGATGCTCCTTTCTGCAGGCATTTGATCTCTTTGATTTTTCCTTCCAATTGACATGAACTGGTTATTGTTTGTTGGTTCTTGTCCCATGGATTTTGGCCAAAATTTGTCATATTGGATGTGGTTTGTCCACCTTTCAAGCAAGGGGTGGGTGTTTTCTTTGTTTCGTTGGTCATTCCCGCATCTTGAGGTGTTATTGAATATGGTGTCAGTAAGTTTTGAGGAGTTACAAAATTTGGTGTTGGTGACTTTTGAAAAGTTCTAGACTTCGTTAGGAGTCCTACTATGCCTTGATATTCATTCCTCAAAGTCCAGTCCCACACACAAGGACTGCTAACCAAACAACATATGACAGGTCTTTTGGAAGAATGGCTATTTAATCTGCCTTTTGCATATTCAACTTCCATATATGTTGGTATTCTCTTAATTCCATACATAGTTATGAGAGAACTTAGCTTTGTAGAACCCTGACGAGAACCTGCATTCTTGTTGGGAGTGGTGATTTGTGCATACCTCCTAGCAACTATTCGAGCATGTGGCTTGGCAGGAGACACATTATCTACCTGTTCACTTAGGGGTACTTTGCTACGATTCCCAACAGTGCCATTGGAAGATACCTTTTGAGATTTGATTTCTCACTCTCTGATATTTGACAAAGCTTCTAGAAATTCTTAGGCAACCCTTTTCCAAGCTTCTTTTCATCCCTAGAAACTTTTTTAGACTTTGAATTAGGCAAAAATGAATGCTGAAACATATCAAGCGTAAAAACAATAAATTTTATAATAAGCAAACTCATAGAAAGTTGCACTGGGAAGTGAATATCATACCTTGCATTGAGGTTAAAATTGTGAAACGGTTTGAAGAAAAATATGTGAAATGTACACATACAGGATCCAAACAAACTAAATTGTTTTTGAAATATATAGACACCTTTGTCATAGATCTGGCACTTTGGGTTTGAGGGTTGTAGAGTGAACATTTCCATGGGGCTAGGGTTGAACCATAGGAACTGCAAGTGATTGTAGTTTCTCAGATGGCTGAGCTAATCCTTTGGAATCCAAAGAAAAATTTTGTTTTGTGTGTTGGTGGTGTAGCCTTTGAATATGCCCCCCGAGTGAGAACTTTTGTGAACTGGCTTGTTTTTGGCGCATTTACTGCACAACCTTCATTGAAGGTATCGACATCATTCCAATTTACAATTACCAATCTTAAGTCCCATGAAAATATTGGTGGAATTTCTGATCTGTTTACTACAGGAGGCTTAAAATCTGCTTGAGGAGTGAAGGGATGTTGATATATAGGATCAATGTGATATAACTATTGAGCAAGAAAACCCCAAGCCCCAAACATAGAACCATAAAAGTTGGTATTATTATAAGGACCGTACAGGATGTGAGGGAGGACCATGCCCATGCAAGAGGCATCAAAACTCACAAAAGGAAGCAACGCAGGCTAGTCAATGATGGCATTGTAACCCAAAAAGAGAGCCCCATAGGTTGAAATGAGCTTTGCACCTGTATAAAGAGATGGTTGTTACTGCTCAAACTTGCACTTTACATGGTAAAGCCCTAAAACATAAGTGCCAAAACAAAACTTTATTGAAAACTGTTTTTTTAGATGTCAAAGATCATACCACAAACATAACTCCAAGTTAATAAGACACACTTGTTCTCATCAAGGCTTTGGGAGTTGGGAGGTCCACACCAGAAGCTTACAATTTGAGTCATAGTAATCTAGTGACATAGAAGACTCACCAAAATACCTCCCCAAATAAAGGATCCAACAAAGTTGAAAGAGAATTATCAACAATAAAACCTATTGTATCACCTCCAATGGATAGAAAACAATTTAACAAACATGCATGGACAAAAAATTGAAAAAACCTATATTCTACAACAACAACAACGCAAGTTCCTGTTCCATTATGATAGATTCATGACAATACTTGAAAAAACCTATATTCTACAACAACAACAACGCAAGTTCCTGTTCCATTATGATAGATTCATGACAATACCCAAAACTAGTCGATCATGTAGTAATTGAATGAATAAAAACCGATGCTCACACTATTTTTTTCTACCTATCAATGTGATGCTATAATGTGTAGAGAGATAATACTTGATTTTCAACATATGAGATTCTCTTTCTAGAAACCATGGCATTGCAATCCATTTCCTGCAAAGGGTTTTAAAATAACATAAAAAATTGTTTGGGTTTAAAAGAATATGAATTACACCTCTACCATATTTTGAATTTAGTAGGTTGGATGTTCATATCTGGTATCTTTTATATCAACTTCTCTCCTCGATGGCATTAACACTTAAGGGTGTAAGGGGAACATCATTCTGCCTATGTGGTGAATAAATTATCATCAAACCATTCTTGTTCTACAACCGACTCGACTAGATCCTTGACTGTCTAGGGAGCTAATGTTGTTTATAGAAGAATACATTATACCTTGTATTAGTGATATCTACTGAATCTGAATAAGATAAATCTAAAACACGGATTTTGGGCGGAATTGGGGTCCTGTTATTGCTTGCTCTGTAAAATGTTTGTGGGTTAAAAGATCAAGTTTGCTAATAAATTCCTAATCTGAACTTGAGGTTACTTGGCTTCATTGTAGCCAATATTGTGTTTTATGAACCCGCGAATGCAAATGACCAAAGGAATTTATAAATTTGGAAGTTTAAAAAAGATCTTTTGGGGAAGGTTGGGTTGAGCTTGTTACCGCTTGATTTGTCTGAGTAAGTTTGCAAGGTCAACACCCGTGACAAACCAAGGGAAACTTGGAAGAAGAGCCACTGTCACCTCTTTCCCCGCTCTTCTCAGGTGAAGGCAAGTCAAGTGAAGGGAGGCTTCCCTAACAAGATTTCTTTGTTTACGTACGAGTGTGTTTGAGGACAATACTCCATCTTAGACAATTGTTGGAAGGTGTTCAATACAACATGGCTATAATGGTCTAGAGTCTCCTTTTCCTCATGAACAAACAAATTCAACTCATAAAGGTAGGACTTTCTGGTCAAATTAATGAATTCATTGCCAATCATCAAATTATAGTTATCAGCGTATAAGTGGAGTTATTATTGCAATAAACCATGTATTTTCCGAGACCATAGACAGTTACCAAGATCCAGAGTTGGTGCATTCGTAAAAGAAATAGACAGCATGCAAGTATGGCTAATGGAGCAGATTTCTAGTTCTGGGGAACAGAGTTTTGTATGTATTATTTCGAACTAAATAAAACATGCTCAGAAGTCCGGTCACAAGTGAATTTCCGTTCATTTTCTGTGTATATTAAAAAGGAAACTTATGCAGTCAGACTTCAATCACCACACCAAATCTGCTGATAAAAGGGTCAGTTACAAGCTTCAGGGATACTTCGAAGGGGTAATTCATATATAACAGAAATTTATTTTAGGCACAACACACATGAGACTTTTAGGGGGGTGTTTAACATAGCTACAGATCTGCATTTACCACTTTGAAATTTAGGATCTAACCAGCAATGAATGGGTGAATTATTGTGGACAGTTGAGGTCACTCAAATGTGTTTTTGACACTTGCACCAATACTCAAAATTAACAGCCTCATACCAGTGCTATGGTATAGTAAGCAAGTCATAAAATATTTGTAACGATAAAATGAGAAAACCATTCAACATATACCCTTTTTTAACAGCAGGAAAAACAAGGTTTCTTTCCATGAAGTATGATTGTCCTCTTAATGTTAGATGCCAAGAACAGATATCAGAGTAAGAGTTGAGAGAGATTTCCAATCATATATAGGGGTTTCTCCACCAGCTGACATAACTCTCGAACCATCCAGATTTTGTTCATGCTAATCAAGTAATTGGCATCCAACCTAAGTACCCAGGTCTTTTGTCAAATAAGTGGCATGCGGTCTGGTGCACTTCTAATTTCGCCCTCAGAGTTGTGTGAAATCTTCAGCGCTCAGGCTCAGGTGAACAATATTAGAACATACATATGTATTCCGGTGTATTAAGTGACAAACAAACAGATGTTTCCAGAGTGAAAGGTGAAGGTGGGCAATTTACCAATCTGAAATTGCACTTGACTGTAACTTAGATGAAGAAACACAGGCCTTGGGACTTAGCTAAGTCTGTAGGTTCAGATTCAGAAATACAATCATCAACGCAACTATTAGTAAAGCTCATGCAACAGCTGACATATTTTTTCTTTTCTTAGATCTGTGAAGGTATTCTCAGGAAAACTTTCTTGTCACGCTGCAGTGGGAATAAAACTATTTTTAATCACATCTAATACGAATTTCTAGGCATGAAATTGGGCATTCCAGCATACAAATAGGATCCTAAACCTTCATATAGAGATTGGAATAAATGGCTGCTAAACTGTTATAAAAATTTCATGCGCACATTCTGTCAAACAGTTGGCATGCAAACTAAGAACACCAACTCATGCTTGCAAAAATCATGACTCAGATTTAGAAATGTGTCTGATTCTCAGCTATCTTGGTCTCCAGGCATAAATAACGCCCTCCCAGTTTCGATTATGAACATACATTCGACACACAGCAAGGAGAAAGAGGGACATATGAACAAAGTATTGAGAAATTCATACAGGGGTTTCAACAAACAGTTTGCATGCTATTTCTGAGCATGTTATACCACCATTAGAGCAATGTATGCAGCAAATTTAAATGTTACCAGGTGGCTGTAGCAAACTTTTGCAACAGCACCAAGTTTACTAGCAAATTAGCTTAAGTTAGTTTTAGTAAAGTTAGTAGGAAGCTTGAGAGAATTAAAATGGAGTTTGTTGATCACTTTCACCATAAGAGAGCTTGGAGATTAGTGCCTTTGAGGGCTATGTAGTCTTCACTACAACAATACAATATATTTTGGAGATGAAACTAGCAAAGACTAAGAAGTAGGGCTTAAACTCTAAGGTGCTAGCACATTAGGGCCTTAGGGTTTAAACCTCAATGAGAAGGATTGCTAGAGTGCAAGCACTTTTGGGCTCTAACAACCTTTTCTCCCTTCTTAAGTACTTCAACTAGGTCACAATCAAGAGTCTAGAGCCAAAGTCCTAAAGTGCTAGCACTTTAGGGCATTAGGAGTCTAACACTAGGATTTCTTCACATATTTTGGACAAAATTAACCTTGTGAGAGAAGGAAGCACTTATGCTCCTCTCTTAGGGTTTCACCAAGCAAGACGTCTAGCATGAACAAGTAAAATTCACCATGAAACATTAATAGCATGAAATCAAATTGCAGAAATTTACTTCACCAAGATATCACAAGTATAAACCCTAATTGCAACAATTCCATCCAAAAATCAGCAAAGAACATCCATCACTGGACCATTTTCCGTCTGGGAAATCTCTGTCCATTGATCATCCATCTAGTTGATAATCATTTCCAACACTGTTGATAGTCTTCAAGGCAATCGAAACAATATCATTCAATAGAACACAACAGTGTCTATACATAGTAGTACACAACTACAATCCAGTGGTACACTACCACACCAAGTAGCACACAGGTACTTGATCAATGACGTATAGTCAAAATCAGTGGAACACATCCACCATAATGGTATACATCTACTGTCTAGAGACATACAGTCTCCATAACAATCATCTAATATCAACCTACACAAAAAACATTGTTATGATATAAACTGAATCATATGGGCCATTCTTCCACTCACATTTGTGAGATCTGGAAGAGCATCTGCCCTCAGAAGGTCAAACATCAATGATGACCTATCTGGACTATTCTTCTCAAGCAAGGAAGAATAACTGTCCTGATTTCTGAGCTTGGACCATTCCCTATCCTGGGCCATTCCTCCGACACTAAACAAAGTGCAACCTGGAAGGAATGAGTCTGCCCTAGGGAAAGCTTGTCCTTGATTGCTGAACCTGGACCATTCACCTATCTGGGCCATTCCTCCGACACTAAACAAAGTGCAACTTGGAGAGAATGAATCTGCCCTAGGGAATGACTGTCCGAACCATTTCCTAAGGAAATGATTGTCCTACACCAACCTCCAAAACGGACTGTTGCCGTCCTTATACACACTTGCTAACGTGAGCTAAGA
>SNQJ01S0065321.1:55692-70622 GCA_010110895.2 Picea sitchensis | reverse complement strand
TGTACAATAGGACATAACTCATCTTCTCATTAATAAACATTGTGGAGTCACCCTTGTCATAGGGATTTTTCAAGAGAATGTTGAATGTTATGTATCTCCCCTTGATTACTCTAATTTACTCTTGAACATATCATATGAACAACGATGAAATGCTTTATAATATGTCCATTGAAATACCTATTAACTCTTTAAAGATAACAAAACCTATGAACTCATCTTTATTGCAATACCCTTTTCATGTAATGATGTGACCAAGACATCCTACATAAATATCTTTCTCTCTTAGTTGTAACTCACATCCAACCATTTCATATGGTTTCACTTTCTCTCTTCCACACATTCCAAATGATACCTTTTCCTCCTTCTACCCAATCAAAAACAATGAAATTCTTTATAAGATGCTCATTGCAATACTTATCAACTCTATAAATATGAAAAAACTATGAACTCACCTCTTGCAATACCTCTTACTTAAAATGTTAAGACCCAACAAAACATAATACATAAATACCTTTCTCTCTCACTTTTACATCACGTCAATCCATCTCGTCTCATATGGTTTCACTATCCCTCTTTCAAACTCTCTAAATAATACATTCTCATCCTTCTACATGAATGCACTCTCACTCTTTTATTCTCATTATAAATCCCAAACCTACCCAATGATTTTTAACTCAATATTTGTTTTTCTACCACACACGAATTAACAAAATACATATATGATCTATTATACCTAGTTCCATAATTGCTTTCCCTTTTCCTCTCGCTGGCTACAACAATGAGGTAGCCCCTTTTTCTTCTATGCATTCTCTTTTCCTTATCTTTCCATTAGTTGTCAAAATCAACATTTTCTAACATTAAAAAGGTCCCATGTCTTAACACACTTTTATCAAGTTGAATGAAACCTTGTTCCTATTGGGAGTTTTTTGGGCTATCTTAGACTTCCCATTATCAACTCTCTAATGGGAGTTTTTTGGCTAGCTTAGACTTCCCACTATCAACTCTAGCTACTTACCGTAGCACTCCAATATTACCTAGTTCTCCCTTGTCTTCTTCCTCTCCCAGTGTTCCATGCTCTTCTACATTCTCTTCCTCTTTTCCTAATCCTTCCCTTCAAATGCTTGTGGTGCATTGCCTCTCCTCTTTATCTCTTCTTCCCTTACACCCCTTTTTTCTCCAATTTTATTTTGGTCAATATAGAAAACATACCTAGTTAGATCAACTATCACTTGTTTGGTAAATTTTCAAAGATGTCTCTTATCGATCATATTCCATAGCTTTCAACTATGGATCTCCTCCCAATGGTGAAATCATATCTTCCTTTTATCCTATCTCCTCCACTAGTACCATTGGTATTTTTTCACCTCTCCGCTTTGCATTGAACTTAGTTTGATGCATGTCGCCTCCTACCTTTGCATAAAATACCCCATTGATGTATGACACCTCTCATTCTTGCACTAAATCTAGGCTATCATGTGTTGTTTTTGTTCTTGATGACTCTATATTACTAGTTTATGATTCTTATTATTCTCACACTTTCCATATTATCGTATGTCACATGGGACTCATGCTATGTCCTTGACTAGTGTATGGTGCCTTAATGACTACATAAATCCTAGAACAATGAATGTCATTTGTTACGCTTACTTTAACTCCAAGTTTCCATATGTAACATTTATTCTTGTGATAACCCTATATTAGAGTGTGTTTCCTCTCTCTCTTCATGTTCACTCTTATTCGGTTTATGTCAACTCATGCCTTTTTCCACTGTCATGCCAATGTCATCAACTTCTTCTCTTTCCTTTGTTAGAATTACCCTAACACCACAACCTCCCATCTTTACTTTTTCATCTATCCTCCATCCTTTCCATAAGATATCATGTTGCTAATCCCACCTCACTTGTGGTAATATGCCAAACTCTGTGATGTAGGTATCTAGATAAACGTGTTCCTGCACCATCCTACCTCATGTATAACTAAGTGCAAGTATATCCTTTTCACTCTTATTCTTATCAATGATTTTATAGTTGAGATATTATTATTATTGTTAGACTCACTCATGGTTTACTTACATGCTCTAGTTATTGTTCCATTAATATAGTAATTAGAAAATTGCTCATCTCTAATCTCCTAATTTAGCCATTACATAATTTACATGATAGCTAGATTATTTCTTTTATTTAATTATTTACATTTCATAGTTTAGTTTCTATCATTCTTATGAAGTGATTAAATTTGCTTGTTCCCCCATGTCAAAACTGTGTGTTTAACATGCAATGTTTGTCTACCAATCCTTCTTTCTCATTTGTCTTCTACTCGCCTAACATTACACTAATCCACATGGTACACCTTGTAGTTTTACCTTACACTATTTCTCAAGGCATAGGGGTCTTCACATGTACCATGGGATATATAGTCCTAGTTGATGGAGTATTCCCTCACAAGAACAATGTATATTGTGTACATTGAAAAGACCCTCATATTACCCCTATATAATTTCTTGCATTTCTCATTATTTGCATCTTGCTATTATTCGCATCTTATGGATATGAGTTCCTATAAGGCGAGGTAAATGTATAGAATCTCATATGTTCATAAATTATCTAGCATTCATTCTTTGGTTAATAATTCCCTTCAATCCTCCCTAGCTCATTATAAATCCTCTCTAGGATCACCATCAATGATTTGTCTAGTTTCAAATTGGTGAATAACTTTGGTTGTATATGGACACAAACAATCTTTTAAGGGGTATCATTCTAAAAAAATCAAGCCTATATGCTATTGTCCATATATTTTTCTTCAATATATTAATGACAATGGTTATCATCACTATTTCCCTTCCTTGCTAGACATCCATATTATCATTAATGTCAATCGCTCCCAAGCTATATGAGCCATCTATTATGGAAGAGGAAGTTCAAGTCTGCCACTTAGCATATAATATCCATACACTAGTGGACCTTCACACCTGCTACACTTGTCATCAATGAATTACTCATATCTTGTTGAATGCCAAGGTCACCATCCCACTTAGAACAAATCACTATCCTAAGTTGTTTTTTAAAAGAACTTCTTGCATCTTGTTGAGAAAGTAGAGACATTAATACCATATTACAATGTAATACTCATACCATATTACAAATGTAATATGGTATTACCATATTACATTGTAATATGGTAATACCATATTACATTTTAATATGGTATTACTATATTACAATGTAATATATTAATGCCATATTACAATGAAATATAGTAATCCCATATTACAATGTAATATGGTAAATACCATATCTCGTATTTTTTTTTTAAACTTAAAGGGAGCGTGGCAATATCGACGATAGTTCATCGGAATAAATTTGTTTTGAACAACCGTGGAAATAGAGAAGAAAGTTCACATTCTTGGTTATGGTTTTTCACGCGACATACAACATTTAAGGCCAGAAGTTTTTCCTTGGCATAAAGTTTCTTCGCTATTGCAACGCTTTTGCGTTGCAACTTTCTACAATTTTTTACATTAGCATGGTTTTCCATCCCTATTGTGACAATGTTTCGTCGTAATTGAGACGATGTATAAGGTTAACCTATCTTGATGGAGGACAACATCATGGAGAGTTAATTGCTAATATTATGTTAGCTGCGGGAGGCATTTACCCTCATGTTTGAACCTGACGAGAATAGAAGTCCGGGAAGCAAGAGAAACCCTAATGAGTTGGTTAATAACACTAGAACCTTGTCACCAAGAAGATAATTTTATATTAGGCTATTAGACTCAAAGAGAAGAAGTCACACTAATAATAATATAATCGAATCGCATTACACCAAAAGGAGAAGTCGGCCCCAACAAACCGGCAGGATCACTATAAATACAAATGCCTTCATTTTAGGACTGTTTGAGGAGGGTTGTGGGTGCAAAATGTAGTGCCTAGTTTCCGCGATTGGATTGGATATCTCTTGGCTAGGATTTGGAACATCCTGGACGCCTTTGTGTTGTATATCCTTGGGGATGCCACTCCTGTTTGGCTATCTAGCCTGTGGCTTGTTTCCAGGAATTCTCAAATAAGGTTAAGGTGCTCTAGAGGGGAGGTTTCCTACTGTATTGGGGTGGGATGAGGGGTATCATCAATGGTAAAACGAAAGCACGATCTTCTTATATTCTAATAATATGTAATCTGCCCCCTTCAGTCACCTGTTAATGGAACTGGAAGGAAACATAGCCAGGATATTGAGCTCTCGCTGAGGAATTGTCGCTTTATGGCATTACTAGCAAGAGCGCCTTCCAAAAGCACCTGCTAGCCTAGGGTTACCAACAGAAGCAATTGCGTAAACCCTAAACCCTTGTTGAGGCACCTTATGATGAGATTCACCTAATATCTGATAGATCAGTGCACCCTAGCCCAGCGATCTCCGGTAATACCCCGCCAAGGCCAAGATCGTGAAGTTTGGATTTCCGGTGAAATCTAGGGTTTGACCAAGTCAAGCAATCCATGACTAACTCTAAGGAAGTCCAGAACAATTTATATGGAGCTTCTAACTTCGTGAGCATGGAATACAAGGATTGACCTCATCCTTGCCAAGAATAAAGTACCGGATATCGTGAAAGAAAGATCATGAAGCCAGAGTTTGAAGAAGGAGAAGAGAAGGAAATCTAACATTGCAAAGCCTATGGAGAAGTTCAAATATGTTGACATATTCTCAATGCCATGAGTATCATAGTGGGATTCCATAAAAGACCACTTGATACCCTATCTCCCATCCCTCGACTCATCGAAGAAGATGTATGATGCCCTAATAAATCTCTTCTCAAATAAACATTGGACAAGCTATGAGTCCGAAGAATGAGCTCAGTGGACATAAAGATGTAAATGATGACGAATATAACATCATACTTTGTGAGGATCTCCCGCTAAGAGATCAACTACAAGCTATTGAAGAGATCACTTAAAAGGAATTCGGTGAACATAGTACTCAATGGTCTCCCAAGACATGGGATGCATTTGCCACAAGCATGAATACAAGGAAGGAGTACCCAACATTTGAAGAACTTCTTGACCTAGTCGTGATCAAGAAGAACTAAGGATCAATGCAAAAGCAGAGAAACCCCAAAAGAAATAATGGCGATCAAGCCTTCATAACAAGATTCAAGAACTTCGTGAACAAAAGGAAAGCCTTTGGTCTGCTGAGGAAGCCAAATCAAGAGAAAGCAGCATATTTCAGAAATACAATGCTTCAATCAAGGCACTACCACTACAGGAACTGTCCCGAAAGCAAAGAAAAGGAAGAAGAAACATCGGCATCGGACAGCCTAAGGTGCTAACCTACTAAGAAGACTAAGCAGTATGGAAGATATTTCTTCTACTAAAGGTAACAACACTCTTCTTATTTTCAGTACATATCTTGCTTTTTCTTACATCGCCTCTCGGCATACCCGTATATTCATCTCTTGGAATATACTGTGTTCCAAGAAGAACTATACTCATGAAAGAACAACAAGACAAGATGAATATCATTAGTTAATACATCTGAAAGACATTACAAGATAAGCCCAAATCATAATCAATCTTGAAGAGACTTGGAAAAAGCAAAAGACGGAAAGAAGTCAACAAGTTTAGAAGATATTGGAGAAATACTTATGACAACAACTAAGACGGAGGCGTGGACTCGTTAGACAAGAGAACCAATTATATATTGTAGAAGACACAAGGATGGAGACGAAGCATTGACTCACGACGGTTTAAGGTGATTATATGCACTCTTACATGAAGCAAGGATTAGAGGGGTTTCAATCCCATGATCCATTGAAGATGATGAAATTTATATATCCATGGTAGCAACCATGAAAGACAAGATGTGTTCAGCTCAACCGCAGAATAAAGACCTTTCCTCAAGAGAAGCCTTAAAGTATTCTTGGTTGTCCATCCAAATTGATCCCATGATGAAGGTAAGAAGTGGAATCTCTATGGCATGGAATCTTATAAGAAACCCATGGACCCAAGAGCTAAAAGAAAAACATGAAGAAGAAATGGAGATTCCAAGAAAGAAGAACCGTAACAACCGGCCATTCTATCAAGAATCTCCATAAGATTACCAACCCGATATGAACTCACTAAAGCAATCACGCAGAAGAACTTGAAGTCATGATAAAGAACAGTGTACCCAAGACTCTTATGAATGTAAGCATTGTTAGATCCAGAACTAGAGGTTATCTCATATATGAGGGAGGATACCATGATGATTGATTGTTCCAAAGACACTAGACTTAATTTACATAAGTCATTACATTATCCTAACATCCATAAGTCATAATTCTACATCGATGAATGCAAAGAATGTTCTCCGAAGAAATTGAGTAAAGAGCACAAGCAGAGCAATCTCAAGACTCGAGGCATACCAAAAAGATACTCCTGCATGTAGATAAGAAGAAGACAACTTGGTGGAGAACCCTCCAAGGCACAAATGTAAGCATGTGGTGAAGATTTCCTATAACACCACACAGTACGACTATTCAAGATCAAATCTCATGATGACATAAGAAGTGGCACATGGATATGTTCCAAAATTCCTCCAAATATGATATACTCTATTGTTCACATCTACAAGAAGCCTTCACTGTTAAGTTCTAGACTACAAAGTATTGCTATCACATTATCCATGATGAAGTCCTAGAAGGAGAAAGTGATTCTCCAACACATATCTCCACGATGAGTAGATACATACATTTTGGTAAAGCCCATATTCAAGATGAAAGAACTTGCATACCCAAGCTAGAGCTCATGGAAATAACTCACTTAGCTGGAAGGGAAGACTCTCCAATATAGAAGAAGGCACGCAAACATTTATTTTGTGGATTGAAATAACTCTGCAGTTATGAGGGAGCATTTATCCTTGTAAAAGTCCAAATTGGACACATGCTTTCCTATTCTAAAGTGGATCGAGATTGACAGATAGTGGCCTCCCATTGTAGTTAACATCGGAGGCAATCGGGATTATTGATGTATCATAGACAACAAATTCCCATTATGGGGAGTGGTCTAGAACAATCATTCTTCTTGGTAGTCACCTTAAGTAGTGGTCAAGTAGAATGGAGCCTCGTCAGGCCATTCTTTTGAAGTTCACAGCTGTGAGAAGTTTCAAGAATCGCCCATTTTGGAGGTTGATGCAGGACAAACATCTCCTCAGAGGGCAGACTCATTCCTTCTAGGATACACTTTGTTTAGGCTCCGAGGAATGGCCCGTGGTGGGGAATGGTCCGTATAGTTACTCCTCGAGGGCAGAATCATTCCCTCCAGGTTACACCTAGTTTAGTGCCTGAGGACCTGCCCGTGGTGGGAGTAGTCTAAGCCCAATTAGGACAGCTTATTCCCTCAAGGGTAGACTCATTCTTCCAAGTTACACTTTGTTTAGTGTTGGAAGAATGACCGAGGGTGGGAAATGGTCCAGATGTACTATTCCTTAGGAAGACTCATTCATCCATGTTACACCTTTGTTTATGTCGAAATTCGTGGTAAGGAAATGGTCCAAGCATTTCTTGAGGGCATACCTATTCTCCGTGTTACACTTTGTTTAGTGTCTAAGAAATGGCCCCTGTGGTGGGAAATTATCCAGGTTCAGAAATCGAAACAATCCTTCTTCCTTGGTTGAGAAGAATGGGGCAGATAGCCTATTATTGATATTCTATGTTGAGGGGCAGACATTCTTTTAGACCTCGGGCTTTACGTGAGTGAAAGATCTGCCCGATGATTATTATTGATGTTATATATTGAGGGTGGACATTCTTTCATATCTCAGCTGCATCGGAGTGAAAGATTGGCCCAGATGATCATTGTTGATATTCTATACCGAGGGAAAACACTCTTTCAACTCACGCACGTGGAGTTAAAGATTGGCCCAGCTTGATTCGGGCTTATGATAACATTGTTTCTATGCGATGAAGACTATTAGGAAGTGCATATTCTTTTCATTCACAGACGGGAGGAAAGATTGGCCCAGATGATACATTTTTATAATAACATTGTTTCTAGCGGATGCTCTCATGTTTGTTATGAAGACTATATGACAAGAGATGAGGACTATTGTGGTGGAATGTTTCTAATCGTCAAGAACTATATCGCTGTTGATCAAGTACTTGTGTGTTACTTGATGTGGTGGAAGCTAACCACTGAATTGTAGTTGTGTACTACCATGAATAGACATAGGTGTGTTCTATCATTTTTCTAATTTCCTTGAAGACTATCAATGATATTGCAGATGATCATTCGCATGAATGATGAACAAAGATTTTCTAGATTGAAAAATCAGCCGTAGCTTTTTACTCCTCTTGTATCACTCCATGGTGAGAGGGACTTATCCAAAGATCATATCTAACTACTCAGATGAAGTGGCTGGTTTCGAAAGAGATGATGCAGCTGATGGTGATGGTGATGCCTCATGATCTAGCCGCGAAATAGTCTAGATGACTATATTGATGCTACCGGTAAATGGTATGTTTTGTGCTCAAGTCCACACCGTAAATAATCTCTAGCTAGGAGGGAGTGTTAATATTATGGTAGCTGCGGGAGGTATTTACCCACACGTGTGAACCTGATGAGAATAGAAGACTCTGGGAAGCAAGAGAAACCCTAATGAGTTGGCTAATAACCCTAGAAGCCTTGTCGACTCAAGAAGATAATTTATATTAGGCTATTATCCTTCAAGAGAAGAAGTCAGCCAGAATTAATAATAATATACTGAACAGACACATACCCAGAAGGAGAAGTCGGCCCCAACAAACTGGCAGGATTACTAAAAATACAGGGCGCCAGTTCTCATTTGAAAGTATCTCAGAATTGCAGTTTCCCAGTTGGTGTGCACTGCAGTTGCAGTCTGGTGCGCAGATTTGGAGGAGGGTTGTAGGTGCAGCTGCAGTAGCAGCTAGTTTCAGTATTGGATTGGATATCTCTTGGCTAGGGTTTAGAAGATCTGATTAATCTTTTGTGTTGCGCTATCCTTGGGGATTGATGTGCTACTCCTTGTTTGGCTATCTAGCCCAGGGTTTTCTTCTGGAGGAATTCTCAGTCAAGGTTAAGGTGCTTGGAGGGAGGCTTCGGCCTGTGGTTGGGTGATGAAGCTATCGTCAATGGTAAAAAGAGAAGACCATCTTCTATATTCTAACAATTTCATCATTCTTTCCACGAACACCTGGTTCGTGGATATAGCGATGAAAAAATAGTGATGAAAAATAGTCTTGGATTTTGTGGAATTTGTGATAGATAAGTGTGGCAATAGCAACGAAAAACCATGGAAAATTTGGTCATATGTACTAGTGATTGAAACCAGAATATCATGCAATCATGGAAACAATATTCATATTACAAACCATTTAGAAATTCATCATAATCATAAAGGTTTCACATGTATAACCAACATAATCAAAACTAATAGCCTTAACGTCTCATATCACTTACTATCTCATCAATACCATAATTGTGAAATACATATATCTATTCCATCACATACACATCTACTAAATAAAATCTCAAGGAAGAACAATGGAGCATTACATATACTTCTCCTTTAAAAAATATTAACCAAATGTTAGGTATGCTCAAAATATAAGGACACTCCCAACATATATCCTCCAAACACAAACACCTTAGTTAAACATGACATAATGGCTATATCTTGGTTCATAATCCATTTTATTAGAGGACCATATTTGCATTTCTTAGATATTTATTTAATCAAAAGCTAGAGAGATAAAATTTTACTTTTATTTAATGTTAAGGAAAGGAAAGAGTGAAATGTAAGGTTTAGCAAGTAATAATTTGATGATTTTGGCTTTAGTTAATGGTTCCATATTCATATTATAAAGGGAGAAAACAAGAGAGACAGTGATTCAACAAATTTTGACCTAGTGTTTGAAGTAGGTTCATGGTGGGGAATGGAGGAGAAGGTGTGGCTCCCTCCCATCACAATTCCCCAGTGAGAGAGGGGATCATATCTAAAGGAAATTAAAAGTAACCAATGAATCAAAACTAGCCTAAGGATAAAATCTCTAGAGCGTGAGGGGAAAGAAATGTAGACAAACCAGGTCAATAAATCTAGATCTATAACAAAATGAGGAAAATAAATAACATGGGGATCGAGCCGAAACATACCAAAAATGAATAAAAATCCCACATATGAGATCACTTTGATGAGAATAAGATACTACATACAACATATGCAGGATCATACCATTATCAGAAAATTCATGGGTATCTGGCCTGCTAAAAAAACGTTGATCCAATGTATTAATATATGTTGGAAGCCAAAGGGTAAAATAGATTTAATGTTATGCTCTAAGGGGTTCTTCACAATGATCTTCACTAACGCAGAAGACAAATAAGGGGTCTTTGAAAATGGACCTTACATTTTCATCTCTATGGGATTATACCTACAACACTGGATAGATAAATTCATCACAGAAAATAAATAATTCACAGATGCCCCTATGTGGATCAGGATATATTGTCTACCATAGGAATTCTAGGATGCATAAATAGTAGAAGTAAAATGGAATGTGCTTGGATCCTTTGTGAAAATATTATAGGTAACAAAACAAGTTCTCTACATTTCATATCCATGCATCCGTGTACATGATTTTTCAAAAAGTAATTATTGAATCAATATTCCCATCCTATAAAGACATAGAATGGATACAAATAATCAACTATGAGCATGTTCCCTTTCACTCCATGAAATGCCACAAACATGGTCACCTATTTCAAGATTGTGCCTTAAATATCCAACATCAACAAGAGAAAAACAAGCCCGAAAAGACTCAAAAGGTTTTGAAAGGGTTACATAAAGAAAAAAACCTCACAAATTATCTATAGTGCCCCAAGCCTAAAAGGAAATCCAAAAAATCAATAGTTTTGATATCTTATCTCAAAACCCAGAAGAACCTAGTAGCAATCCAAGTGAGGCAAACCAACAAAAAGCACCTCAATTAGAGGAACAAAACCCAAAAAAGTACCATAGGAGCATATCATGGAAACAACCTCAAGCTACAAGGTACAAGTCAAGGGAAACTGTCATGATGGTCACCACTTTAACCTCAATAACCTATCCTCGAGTCACTTTGGGCCAACTCTCCTATGACTCAATGTCGATATCCATAATAGGAATTCCAAGACCAACTAATGAAGAACAAGGTTATGTATAAAGTGGCCTTATTAAACTAGATTTCTTAGGCTTTTATGTTTTTATGAAGGAGATGGAGATCAATGTAAAGTCTAATTAGGGAAATTGAGTCAAAGTGATTCAAATGACAATGATGTTAAGAATAAAATCTTGCAAGGAATTGGCTTATTTTCTTCAAGGATTAGGGATTTGAGATTACAACCAAGAGGAAGACTAATACAGACCCAATCATGATCAACAATGAATATCAAGGTCTACAAGAAGGGAGCCTTAATGGAAAAACCTTCACCAACTAGATCAATCGTGATTTAATGAATTTACTTAATATGTCTTCCAAGGGAACCAAAAGAAATATCAAAGAAAAGAAAAAAAGAATCACCAAAGCAACAAAGGAAGATGAAAGGAGAAACCCTAGAAGATCTTCCTTCCAAGTGAAAGTGTTACCCATTGAATGGATTGATCTTGAAGGCTTGTAGAAGACTTGACCATTTCACCATTAATCATTATGCATCAAATAAAACCAAGATAGATAAGATTCAATAATTGAAAACATTCATCCACAAATAAAGTTCCCTTTACACCATAAATTCTCTAAGAAAAGATATGCCAATTAAGCTCCAAAGAGTGAGAGCCCCAAAAATACAACCATGAGTACAAATGAGGAAGTGCATCTCTTTAAATATAGAGTGAGTCTATACTTCGTTTAAAATAATGTTATATTATATCATGTGATTTCTTAGATCTAGGCCTAGGAAAAGTAAAATCACATTCCCCTCTAACTAATTAGTTTAAAACAACATTAAACTAAGTTATTTAAGCCAAGTGTATAATGATCAAGGTGACATAACACCCCAAGAGAAGGACATACATGTGAAACAAGGAATGAAGTGGCTCCAAGATGCAAAGTTGGCCTCCAAAGGTCGTCCCAAAGTGTATATATTCTCCATGCATTCCCCAAAGTCAAATCGAATAGTTATGAGCTTCTTTATTTGTGGATGTACAATCCTCCTAGGTGAAAATGCCCTCAAATGCATGCCAAAAAACCCTCCAAAGGGGGTTGTTGCTCCAAAACAACTCCATAAGATATGTGTAAAACCTTCAAATGAATGGTATAAGCCAAAAATCATAGTGAAGTGGTCCTTCAAGCAAGAAATGTTCCAACATCTAGCCTCCAAAGATGGGATGACATCATGAAAAGAGTGAACTAACCCCGAGAAGTGGCGAACTCCTCTAACCATTCTCATAAGTCCTAAAGTATGTCTCTAAAGCATGGAAATGTCCATTTCTCAAGAAAAGACACCTCCATGAATCATGGAAGTGACCTTCCAAGTCAAATGGGCCATAAAACCCCCAATAACTAGTATGGCATCCAAATGAGTAGGTCAACCCTCAAATGAAGTGTAAAAAGGCTCAAAAAGTCATGAAATGAGAGGGTATTATGAAATATTCAATGTGGCTTGGAATGAAGAGGTCCATGCAAGTAAAAATATCCCAAAAATGTTTTTACCAATGCCTTGGGAATGATGACTTGCCTTGTGATACATGAAGTGCAATGGGAACAGTGAACATGACCAAAAACTAAATGCATCCAATTCAGTTTTGAAACCCTATGGGGTTTCACCAAGGGGAACACACATCATTACATCACATGACCAACAACTCTTCCATCAAATCCTCTCTCAACGTGCATAAAAATGTGTAGGTATCCCAATTGTTCAAAGCTCAAAAATACTAGAGCTAGTGAACTAGAGCTACCCTCTGCCAAAATGAGGGGTAACACTCAATATTGATATTGACCTGGATATCACTGAAATACAATATTGACTTATGAGACACTAATATGATATCATTTGTTATATGTATCAATGTTGATATCATACATGATATGAGTACTCATTTGCCTCTAGGTTTGTATTTACAAAGTTATAAATATGACTGATTTTTTTGGTGATGAATATCATTCACTCTCCATTCATTAGTATCATTCTTGGTACCACGGGTTTCCATTTAATAAATTTGTGACATAGCATGTGCATTTGTGGAATATTATAGAATACTTTTAATTTTACTAGATATTGATAACTACTTTCCAAAATTCTTTTTTTTGAACCCCACTCCCTCTTTTTATATACCTCAATACCCTGCATCCCAACCCCATTTATGAATAACCATGATAAAATATTCCTTAACAAGGTGAAGCCTCCTCCATGGTATCAACACACTATCTCACCTATCCATTACACATGATCAATTACCAAACTTAACATATTACTTGGTTTTCCTTCTAAATAAGTTAGGTATTTAACCCTCATTTTTAATGTTGTTTAACTCTCATTTCATATTGTTATACATACATGACCTATTTAACCCTCATTTTAGATGTAATTTAACTATCATTCCATATTGTTATACATATTTGAGGTTTAAATTATGACTAAATATTTAAATCAAATCATCAAAAATTTACATAAAGTTAATTTACATGGTAGTGTAAATGATAATACTCAATCAACATTATTTTTTATTAATAATAAATAATTAATATTTAATTTTGTTTTTTCAAAATTAAATATTAATTGAGAAAATTCAATTCTTAACATCTAGTGAAATTTTTAATATACATATTCACAATTTTAATACTCAAATTTGAAGTTTATAACTATATATATGTGAGAGTATAACTTACTAGATGTTTTCTGTAAATTTAATTTTAACTAAAAATACACAGATTTGTTCATTTTCATTCTACCTTCATGAGAGCTAAAAGTAGATCTCATGTCACAAGGTAAAACTAAGGACGGTAAAACTAAGGATTTTTCCCTTAAGACATGACTTTAGAGCTCATAGACCAACTTACTATTCAAGGGTTTATAAGTTGTTGCTTTTCTTTCATACAATCTCAAGAATTAGATATACAGAGCAATGCAACCTGACATTTCCTTTGAGGACTCCACTTACACTAGTACGAAGATCTTGAGTATGCATCATCCCCAGTCTCTATGATCCGAGCTCCGAGGGCATGGCCAGATAAACTAATAGTTCTCCTTCGTGGTGTGGGAATGCTTCGTCGGGCGCGAGAACGGCTTCTTCATCTTCTCCTCCTTCCATCGTTCAATCTGCTTCTGCTGCGACTGCGGCTCCTATCACGTCTGCGATATCGGGGGCTTCTGCTTCTGCTTGGACGACGGTAATCCCTATCCCCCTCTTCATGATATCCATGAAGTTCATATCTCTGACGTCCATGATCTCGCCTGCCATAATCCCTATCTCTGTTCCTGTTTAGTCGAGGAGGGCTTTGGCTCCTCGATCTGGCTCGGGCACTAATCCTTCGGTGGATTCTTGGTGCATTCGGACCATATTTCGCGTACTCGATCCCGATATGTCTTCCATCAAACTTCATACCGTCAAGCCGTTCAATGGCTATGTCAGCTTCGTCTTCATATTTGTAACGGACAAATGCAAACCCCCGGGAGTGCCCAGTTATCCTGTCTCTTGGAATATGGATATCCACGACTCGTCCGTATGGATTGAATAGCAGATATAGGTCATCTACAGTTGTGCTGAACGTTAAATTGAAAACGAGTAGGGAATATGTGTCGTTAATATCGGCAGGGCCGGATCTCCCACTATGATACATCGTTTGCACGTGAGATGAATCGGCGCAGATAAATAAAGCAGGGAAAAAAACAGTTAGATTAGGGTTTGAAATTAGAGAAAATGTGCCTTCGCTTCCACCTTTATTCCCAAGAAAATTCTATTTTGCTCTC
>SNQJ01S0065321.1:29949-47232 GCA_010110895.2 Picea sitchensis | reverse complement strand
GAATCCTCAAGGGATTCTACAACTTTTGCGCCTCTACAGAGTCCTTGCACACAAAGGTTCTATCTCTTCTGAGCTTCTCAAATACTCAGACCCCTAAGGGAAATAATTCCTTCCTCCTTCTCCCTCAGATGGAGAAATATGATGCCCTCCTGGCACTCTGTCTGCTCAAGCAACCTATTGCTAAGTCTTTCAGGGTGTTCAACAACCCTGCGAAGATCCTTCTATGAACACTTCTTCAATCTCTGAACTCAAAGATTTCCTTCTGTGCGCTCTACCACTTACTCAATGCCCTCCTGGCAGAGTATCAAGAATTCTCAGATGATTCTTTTTTCTAATGAACTAACAACAGAGTTCTTCTTATGTGCACTCCTTGCACTGGCTCAATGCCCACTTGGCAGAGCTTTACAAAACTCCTCAGAGATTCTATATGCAACTGTGTTTCACCTACACAGCCTTACCTCCTGAGGTGTTCAACAAACTCCAAGGTCTTTTTCTGAGTTGATGATTTCAGCTTCTGTGCTCGCCTAGCATGTCTTTGTCTGAATCTGCAGAGTTCATAAGTGAATCTATGCACTAGTATTCAGAGACCACAGTACTCTGTCACTCCCTACTGGAATGAAACCACAAAGAAACTTTCAAGCCTGAAAATAAAAACAACTCCCTGCAAATGTCTAGCATACATCTATAGCATAAATTGAACACACACAAACATTCATTCAACACAGGAAATATGCAGGAAAAACTATTGTTTGTATTAAATGGCAAATGCCTATTTTTACAAGGTATTCCTGAGCTCATACTTTAACAAGGTCTCAGCTCCTTCTCTTCTTCTCTTTCCTTCCTAAAACTATTACCAAATTAGATTGAAATTGATCTTTTACAAGAGGGGCTCTTCGAGCTCTTCCCTCCAACCTACCTACCCTATTCAATTACATTGAATGGGTTGTCTAGTCCACAAATCGGATCTAGATCTCAGCCTTCAAAGCATTAAAGGCCTATCTACTCTATGCTCGTGCAAAGCATGGCTTCACAGCTCAACAGCCTAAACATTAAATTACATTCAAATTCAAAATGGAAGACGAGGGTTGCGCCTCTCTTCAGCTTTGAATGCACATGCTGACGTGGCTGGCTGGATAGCTGGGTGACTTGGAGAGATGCTCCTGCATCACAACTTCTCAAACGAATAGCCATCCACCTTTTTAATTCTTCCACCCTTTTAAATATTATATTTATTCCCAATTTTTGAAAAACTCAAAAATTCTTGTGGCTTTAAACATGACCTTTTAAAAAAACATGCGAATTAATTTAAGGAGATCGTAACTTTTGATTTAAAGGAATTCATTGCACCTCACACTACCACTAGACTACAACGATCTTAAAAGGATATCAACAGCTCCCGATACACTTGGAGTGTGTCTTTCTTGAAATATCTACGCACTGTTCCTCAACCCTAAACTGCGACGATTTCAATATTTTTGCAGTAGGGTAAGTCCGGTTAAAAAGACATTGCACCCTTCGAGAGGAGGGACCTGTGGCAATGTGGAGATCGACGCACCTCACACAGATGTTGCTGCTCCTCCAAAATTTGATGCCCTCAACACCTCTCTGCCAACCATCTCGGATACCACTTGTTAGAATTGAAAATGCGGAAAATACAATTTACATATGATAATTCACAATCACACACATAAGGAACATGGGGATTTCGCGTGGTTCACCCAAACGTTGGGCTAAGTCCACCAAGCATAGGTATTGTTTGTCTTATTATTAATATCATGGAGATTACAATAGACTCGCAAGTTCTCACTATGTCTCTCTCTTTGCCTCTACGGGCTTACATGTATTTATATACATTTACAAGAAATGGATTATTAAATGCAATCCCTATCCATATTCTAACTTGGTCTATTTTTTTGTAACCAACATAGAATAATAGGATCCAAATCCATCCTTTGAAGGAATTCGTTGTCACCAAGTCCCAACATATAAGAGAAAGCATCCAACAAGGAAGGTAATATTTATTTATTTTTTTGCAGAAATTTGTTCTTTGTAGTTGTGTTGAGTTTATAAAATGGAAAATTCATTGGTTGATTTGTATATGAATGAATCAACTCAAATATGTTCGACAGGAAAAACTTCATTAATTGGAATTTTAAGATGCAGATTTTGATGGAAGCCCCGACAAACACAATGGATTGGGAAAAAAGAAAGACCAAGGAAAAGGTACTCTTGAGAATGTCCAAAAATAATAACAAATTATTCCACATAGTAGGAATTGCAATACATATAAAAAAACTTGGGACACACTCAAAGGTTTGTATGAAATGACTAATTCAAATTGAATCCAAATTGAGTATTGTTTTTAAAGAGAAAATTACTCTCAATTAAAATGGAGGAAACTGAAAATATCAGTAACTTTCTTTCTAGAATTAAAGAGCTCAAAGATAAGCTTCATGATATTGGCGAGACTATTTCAAGAATAGATCTAGTAGCTATAAACTTTAATGGTACGTTAGATGAATATCAAATGTTTAGTACTGGTATTGCATCTAGAGAGAAATCACCTACTTTTGATGAATTGGCACGTATTCTTTTTCAAGAGGAAGAATGAAAAAATAATCTTAACATCAGGTCTTTGAGTTCATATTTGGTCTTAGTAGACAAAGGGAAAAAACCATACAAAGGAAAGTCATGGGAGAGGAACAGAGGAGGAAAGACACATGTAAAATCATAGAAAGGCATGGCACCACCAAGAAGATATACCAATGTAGAGATGAATGATGGATGCTTCTATTGTGGTAAGTTTGGTCACTTTCCTAAGGAATGTAGGAAGAGGAAATTTGATGAGTCCAAATATAGAAAACATACATGAAACTTTGTTGATAATGATGTCATAGTAAGAGATGATTTATGTTGCTTTATCAACGTAAATTGATTATTCTTATGCATGGTTTATTGATTCTAGTGCTTCAGTTCATATGTCATTCAATACAAATTGGTTTGAAACTTATCATGAGATAAATAATGGTTTTAATATCTATCAAGGATATGATAAATCACTTAAAATTAATGTTTATGGAGATATTTGTCTAACTTTTCCTAATGATAAGGAGAAACAAATCTAGAATGTGATGTATGTTTCTGGAATTAAGAAGAATTTAATTTCAGTTTCCACTATTTCATATCAATATTTAAAAGTTGAATTTCTTAAGTCACAATGTTTTATGAAGGACATACATGATCTCTACAAAGTTTTAGCAACAAGATTCAGAGTTGGAGGAATGTACATGCTTGATGTTGAAAGAAAGAATCATCAATGATTGGCATCAACAACTATGTCACACGAAGAATTATGAAATAAAAGGTATGGTCATCTTATTCATAATGATTTAATGTTATATGAGAAGAAAGAAATGGTGGAAGGCCTTCCAAATATTAAGAATGAACATACAACATGTGAGGGGTGTGTACTAGGTAAACAACATGGGGAAAAGTTTTCTACACATACAAATCTTAGGAAACAATAAATTCTTAAGCTAGTGGATACATATGTCTGTGGTCCTATGCAAATAAGGTCTCTTGGTGGAGAATATCATTTCCTTATCTTTATTTATGATAGAACTAGATATACTTGGGTTTATTTTATCAAAAAGGAAAGTGATGATTTTTAGTATTTTAAAGAATTTAAGAAATTGGTGGAAAAGAAAACAGGTAGGTACATCAAAATTATCCGACCCGATCAAGGAATAGAATACACATCAAGGGATTTCTTCAAATATTCCAAAGACAATGGAATACAAAAACAATTCTTAGTGCCACATACTCCTTAGCAGAATGGAGTAGCTGAGAGGAAAAACAAAAGTTTGGTTGAGTGTGATTGGAGCATGATCAAAGGTAAAAATATTACTAATGGCTTTTAGGTTGAAGCAATCAATATTATTGTATACATGAAAAATAAAAGTACCACAAATATTTTAGGTCATAAAATTCCTTATGAAGCACTTTATGGCTATAAACCAAGAGTAATTTATCTAAGAATTTTTAGAAGAAAAATATTTTATCATGTTCCTAAAGAAGATAGGAGAAATATTTATGCCAAGGAAATCAAATGCATTCGTTATTGTGTTGATAAAAAAAAAATATAAAATGTATGATCCCAAAACACATAAGGTTTTTGCAATAAGAGAAGTATTATTGCATGAACATGAATATGCAGGTAAAATACAGGATAGTCATGGTGTATGACATCTTCCTAATGACTAGGATGAAAGTTTCAAATATGAAGAAGATTTTGAATGCATCCAAGTTGAAGCTTCAACTAGCATGGAGACTTCAAGTAAGCAGAGTTCAACAAGAAGGGATGAAGGAACTCCACATAGAAGAAGAAGACATGAAAGAACTCCACAAAGAAAAATATTGGGTGAAGAAACTCCACAAAGTAATGTAGCAGCAAGGATATCTACATGACAAAATCACACACCTGTTAAATATAAAGACTATGCATTAATGACTCATGTGATGAATGTAATAGAGCCTTTACATTTTGAGCAAGCTAAATACCATAGAGTATGGATGGACACCATGAAAGAAGAATATGGTTTTATCATAAATAATGAAACATGGGAATTAACAAAACTATCTGAGAATAAAGTCCTTATGGATCAAAATGGTTGTTCAAGTCTAAATTTAATGTCGATGGTAGTATAGACAAGTATAAAGCTAGATTGGTTGCAAAGGGTTATTCACAGAAAGAAGGAATTTATTATGAAGAAACTTTTGCACCTGTTGCTAAAATGAAAACCATTAGATTAATTTTTTCAATGGCTAGTAAGTATAATTGGACATTACATTAGTTACATGTTAAGTCAATTTTTTTAAATGGAAAATTAAAGAAAGAGATTTATCTTATGAAAGAAACGGGGTTTGTAAAGTAGGGCAAGAAAATATTGTTTGCAGGTTAAAGAAGGAATTGTATGGACTTAAACATGTGCCCAAGTCATGATATATGAAAATTAATAATTTCTTCTTTAAACAAGGTTTTATTAAAAGTAAAGGTGATCCAAATCTTTATATCAAGAAGGATGGAAATAGTCATGTTGCTTTGATTTCTTTATATGTTGATGATATTATCATAACATAAAATGTTAATGAGTTGATTGAAGAAATCAAAATAGTGTTGTCATAGGAATTTTATATGAAATACCTTTGTTAGTTGCATTATTGTTTAGGCCTTGAGTTATGGAGAGAACATGGTAAGAAAATAATCACACAAATCAAGTATACATCGAAGTTAATTAACAGGTTTAACATGAGTGAATTTAAACCATTGTCTAATCCATTAGAACAAAATATTAAGCTCGACGGTGATGATGAAACAAAAGAAATTAATGGAACCTTGCATTGATAGTTCGTGGGAAGTATAAATTATCCCACTACACGTAGGACATATATTGCATATTCAGTCAACATACTTAGTCAATTCATGGATAAACATCGTGAAAATCATTTAAAAGAAGAAAAGAGAGTCCTTCGATATTTGAAAGGAAATTTTACTTTTCTTATTGAATATACTCATGATTTAAATGTTTAAGTTAGTAGGTTATTCAAATTCAGATTGGGAAGAAGATCCTGATGACAAAAATTCAACCACGTGCTATGAATTTGAAATTGGATCATGGATCCTTCATGGAGTAGCAAGAAGTATAAACATATTTCTTTTTCATCCATATAAGTTGTGAACAAAACTTTATGTGCTACCACCTGTGGGGCAATTTGGTTAAGGAAGATTCTTGAATATGTAGGAGAACACAAAGTACCAACAATTGTCAGATGTGATAATGAAAGTTCCATTAAATTGACAAAAAATCCAGTGTATCATGCCATATCAAAGAATATTGAGACACATCATCATTTTGTAAGAGAGAAGATACATTGAAAGGAGATTGATTTGTTATATTGTAATACAAATGATAATACGAAAATAATATTTACAAAGCCTCTTAGAAAGGAGAAATTTGAAATTTGTAGAGATAAGTTAGCTATTGTAGAAAATCCATTTCTCAATTAAGGGGGAGTGATAGAATAAATATAAAAACGTATTAGGTGTTAGTAGGTGTCAATCTCCTAGATTAGTCAACAAATCTAAATCCACTAATTTAAGAAATTGTTACAACAAAATTCCTCCTATAAAAATAACATGTTTCAAACAATAATATTCAAGAAGAGTGTTTTATTTAATAACTTGGAATTAGATTTTAATTAAATCTCCTTTTAGAAAACACAAACATCCATCAATATTCCCTTCATTGAATGTTAATCCTTATCTCAATTGTTAGTTCAAGATATCCAGCAAATATGCATCAAAGTAAACCATTAAGTTAGCTACATACCCATATGAGTTCCCTAACACGTATTCAATTTAAGCTCGAAGTCAATCAATGTCATTCAACTAACTCATGTCAATGAGGAAAATCTCATGTAACGTTTATTTTGGGAAGCATTATTGAGGTAGGCATGTTATTTTTTATTCTTAGTACAATAATTAATGGTTTGTTTTTCTCATAATTGATAAGGTTGGCCGCAGGTCAGGAATATACATTTGACAGGCTCGCCTAAAATGGAGTCAAGAAGAACATCCATGCGACGACAATGAGTAGTTTGGCAGTAAATCTGATCTGTTGCATCTCGTCTCATGTCAAAGATAAGTTGTATATCTGCTCCTATGAGAAACAACAAATGATAGGTGTCTCTGGTACTAAAGATGCATTTGGTTGAGACTCATTGACTCGTTGAGCCTCCTTGTCTTTCCCAGTAGTAGGGATCTCTTCTTCGACGGGTCAATTTTTCATTTCTAGAGTGAAATCACCTTTCGAAGAATGTTGTCCACGATTGTGGGGAGAAATTAGTATGTCAAATGATTAGAAAATGAAAGAGTCTATAGGTTCCTCAGGAGGAGCCCAAGGGAAATCTTCCTCAACATAAGCCATGGATTTATCATCATCCAACCAATTTTGAATAGAGAAGGGTGAATTATCCAAAGAAGGACCAACAAGGTGAACATTAGAGATAGGAGGCGAAATTGGTGCAAAGGAGGGGCCTGGACAACGGTGTCGAGAAACCAGGAGGGGGACAGGACACCCAAAGGAGAAAATACCAGAATGGGAGGGGGAAGCCAAAGTTTAGACCTGAACAAGAACATGAACAAGATAACAATTTCCATTTCTTACCTCTATAATAGATGTTGAATTGAAAATGGAGAGTGCCATTAAGGTCGAGTTGAGAGATCTCATTCGACTCATATCAGGCTAGACAGACTTCGACCCTCACTTTGAGTGCGCCATTAAATATTTATTTCGATGTATATGCACCACCATTCCCATCAAGTGAATGATACTCATGCGGAAGAGACTAAGATAAAGGGTGGAAACTTGTGTTATTAACTACCCAGTATGCATGTTCTCCACTTCTCACCCCATCCAGGGGAGGACAATCCCTATGTGAAATCTCCATATAGTGAAGCAACAATGGTGGTGTCAGGAGTTGTTGGGCCTCTATCAGGATGTCCTCTACTTAATATGAGACACCTTCATTAACTAGTTTATCAACCACGTTATTTTCTTCCCGTTGCACATGAGAGGGGATGAGGGTGAGAGAAGGACGAAGAAGAGTGTGTAAAGTTTCAAGAGGACTAATAAGGTGCCAACTTGGGGATACTTTGGTAGGATCTGACCCATTGATGATTTTCGTGGAAAGAGATATAATCACTTGAGAATCCCCTTCTATGATTAAATGTTTTATATTTAGGCTAGTGGCTAATCAAATTCCCCTTACGAGGCCCCATATATCTGCATAATTATTAGTGTCATGGCCTAAGTTCCCTACTAAAATGTGATTGATTTTCCCTATGTTGTCCCAAAGGACTACTCCAAATCCTGCAGGAACAAGATTTCCCTTCGAAGAAAAATGAAAGTTCATTTTAACAAAACCTGGAGGGGGGAAATGCCAAGAAGATTGCTTGGGGGATAGGGAAGTGGGACGAAGGGTATTTTTGGGTGAGGTACAAGGTAGGTTGAGCTTCTAGTTTGAGAGGATGATATTTTATTGGGGATTACAAGAGACGTATTCCCAGGTCCAATGATGAGTGTGGATAGTTTCTTGTACATTTCCAAAAATATTTGACCAAATGTAAGAAGGGGAAGAGGTTTTGGAGTGAAAGATACATTATTCTCTCTTTCCATATCTTCCATACAATGAAGCCTGGCAGTAGCTTCCATATTTTATTCAATATTGGATTATTGTAAGTCGTAGCTCCCCATTTCTCAATGGTTTTTATAATGTTGTCTCTTTCTATGTTGGTTTTCCTCATGATTTGAGAAGCCCGATCCCAAATATCCCCAAAGATGGAGAATTGATTGAATAAATTCTCTATTGACTCTTCCTTTTGTTGACAAATATGACAAATCGAGGGCCTAATAAATCCACGTTTCCTGAGATTGTCCCAGGTAAGGATTCAATTTTGTACAATGAGCCAAAGGAAAGTTGAGATCTTCGGCCGCAATTTTGATCTCCATATAATATGCCATATATTCTCTTTTGTTTGGATATGGAAATTCTCTTGAAGGATGTAGGATTCTTTAATTGTGAACGTACCCAAGGGGGAGTGTCCCCAACCGAGAATGTTTGATTCATTTCTCATGTGAATTTTCCTTTGGGAAGAAATAATACGCTAGGGTTTCAATTCATAATATACATGAATATTGAGGTCAAGAGGAAGAGTTTTCAAGGTTATCCAAGAGGGATGATGGGAGACACTTAACAAAAAGGTAGTCTACCTTGATGGGTTCTATCTGTTGCATATGATTATGGAGGTAGCACATGATGTCCAAAGAATGTAGTGGAGGTAACTGTTGCTATGAATCTGTCCAAAACAAAGCATTATGACCATCCTGAATTTCCCAGAATGTGTGCTCCTGAATGAAAGTGTGATTACACCAGGATACATTCCAAATATTAGAGCCTTGGATATTATCATTGAATCTTATGAGATGTGCCTCATTGGTGTCTAGGGAATATTTTTTCTTCCAAATCTTGGCCCAAAGTTCAGTTGGATAATTTAGCCAATGCCACTATATTTAAACGCCCATAATGTTGTTTAAATTGCATGGGTCCCTGAGTCCAAGTCCTCCAATATATTTTGTCTTAAAAATTTTCTCCCAGCTAACCATAGCCCATTTTTTTCCAGGATCATGACCATGCCATAGGAAGTTTCTCTGGAGATTTTGAATTGTTTTAATGACATATTGTGGGGCTACCAGAGCTGAGAAGAGGTAGGTTGGGATAGCTTGAAGGACCGATTTGATGAGAAACAATCTTCCTGCAAGGTTGAGGGATTTGAAAGTCCGGTTTCTCATGTGATTAGAGAGAGATAGGAGAAGGGTGTCCCAAGAGATTTTTCGAGCATCTGCATCAGAGAGGGGAATTACAAGGTAGTTATAAATAAGGGAGCTCATGTGTATACCTAAAATTTGAGAGATATGTTGTTGGAAAATAGGTGGAGTGTTAAATAAAAAGAGATGGGACTTATCCAAATTAAAGGTTGTACCAGAGGCTTCACTAAAATCGGAGAGGATAGTTTTGAATTTAATGGATTCCTTAACAGTAGGGGTGTTCATTAACAAGGTATCATTAGCAAACTGGCTATGAGAGGCAACAGGATACAAGCCGTGTAGAGGGAGACCTTGAAGAGATCGATCCTCTATAGAAGCTTTGATATAGCGTCCCAATCCTTCTTCCATGATGATAAAGAGAGAGGGGGAAAAAGGGTCCCCTTGATGGATGCCTCTAGAAGGAGAGAAAGGTTGGGAGGGTACTCCATTAACTAGAATAGAAAAGAAGGAAGAGGAAGTGAGTTTAAAAATCCAAAGGATTGAATCCCTGCTAAAGACAAAATTTACGAGAAGGGGGTGCATGTAATTCCAACTAAGGCAATCAAAATATTTTGAGAGATCTAGCTTGATGAGAATACCTGGGGTGCGAGTGGATCACTTCGTGGACCAAGATGACATTGTCTAAGATTTGATTCCCCTCCACATACCCCAACTACGCCTTGGAGATGATGAAAGGGAGGATGGGTTTAATCTGGAGGGTAATAAATTTAGTCATATACTAAATTTATTTCCCTCCGGATTAAACTCGAAGAAATTCCAACCCATTGCACTATGAAATGTCAGAATTTCTTCGGGTGAGTGACTCGTTCTTCCTTTGGAATAAGAGTGAGGAAAGTATCATTGTGAGCAGAGAGTACTTGCCTTGAGGTCCTGGACTCATCCACAAATTTCCAAAACTCTTCCCTTATCATCAACCAACACAAATGAAAGAAATTAATTGTGAAGTCGTCTAGTCCTATTTCCTTTCCCAAGGTCATTTCCTTGACATCTCGATCCACCTCTTCCTGCGTGATTTCCCTCATTAGGGATTGATTTTGTTCAGGAATGATGAGGGTTGGTATATGTTGAATTACTCTATTGGTGGTTGGGTTTATGTCAATGGGTGACTTTGGTAAAATATCTTTGTAGTATCTTACCAGCTCATCTTTTAATCCATCATGGTCAAAGATTGGTTTTCTATATTCATCTTCAATCTTTGTGATGTGATTAATGTAACATCTGTGTACCATGGAGCAATGGACAATTTTTTTATTCATTTCCCCTTATTTAAGCCATTTCACTCTAGATTTTTGTTTCCATAGTATTTCCTCTTTTTTTTTTTGTTCCTAGAGTTGTTTATTAAGTGTTTCTTCCTCTTGACTTAATGATTTCGTATGACCCTGTAAAATAGTTTCTTGTTGGATTTCTTCCAGGCATTATTCTAATATTCTTTGAGCCTGAAAGATGTTTCTGAATATGTTATTATTCCAGTCTTGAAGTTGCATCTTGAAATTCTTCATCCTTTGTTGGAATCTTTACATTCTTGAACCATGTGAGATCTCTGCATTCGCCCACCAAGTTTGGGAGAGCTCTGAGAAGTCAGGATGGGCTAGCCATAGTTTTTCAAATCAGAAAGGATTTTATTTACTTGTAGTTATGATATCAATCCACAGTTTATTGTCCAATGATTGAAGCCCAACTTTAGGAGGATGTTTGAATCTATCGAGGGCCCCTTGAGCATCAGGGTTTTTGAAACTAAAAAGAGATCTAGTCTTCAAGTGATTTGTTGGGAACCGGATCATTTTTTGGACTATGTGAAGGTGCCATTCATGGTTTCTATATCAATTAGATCTAGATGATAAATAAGGTACTGGAACTTACCACTATCCTCATCAAGTTGTCATGTACCTCATCTCCTTTCTTCTAGTGTGAGGATGATGTTGAAGTATCCTCATATAATCCATCATTGTTGTCCTATCAATCCACCAAGAAAGGAGATATTGTGTAGAAATAAGTCTTTTTTCTGATTATTTTTGGGTCCATAAGCATTTGTGGGGACCCCCTCCTTGTTCGAGCCAATTGCATGATAGTGTGCAGATATTTTTCTTGTTGTGGAGAATGGTTGATCAATGATTACTGTGGCTGGGTTCTATATGATTTCCAATCCTCTAGGTGCACCTTTGGAATCTTTGTAGATGAATTGAAAGTGTCACCAACATCTTATAAAAACTTATTTTGCTGCTTCGCCTGCACATTTTGTTTCCTGTAAAAAAGGAATATCTATATCCTTTGTCGTTATACCGTTACGAAGAGTCCTTTGTTTGGATATTCCATTTATAACTCTTACATTCCATGTGATGATCTTCATCATGAGGAGTTTGGTGGGGGTGAGAAGAATCTGTCAGTCAGGCGCTAGATCTATCCTGAGTTAATCATGAAGTGCCCTGCCTCTTTGATCATTTGTTGGGTCAATTTTTGTCCCCACATCTCACTTTCTTTAGGTTTTATCCTAGGATATGGGCCAGGATATGAGCTTATTCCTAATTTGGAGGTTTCCCCTGCCGAGGAATATATGAAGACATTGTGGAATTTTCTTAGTTCCTTGATCGGGATAGATTGTAACTCCTTCTTGTTGAAATAATCCTTCAGTTTTTCCAAGTCTATGTTAGTGAGGTCTTGTTCATCCATATGCATAAACGATTCCCCCTCTTCCCCTTGGACCTTGTCTAGTCCTCCAGGATAGGGGAGGATGGGGTGGTGATTTTCTCTAAGACTAGGTTGGGAGATTGTTTGGATTTTCATTTTTCATTGCGTTGATGACCTAGTTTGTGGGATTCTCCACCTCCTCTACGTCTGGTAGATGATTTAATGCATCAAAATAATTACTTGTGGGAATCTTCTTATATGTCCCCTAATTGGGTTTCTTTGGAGGTTGTTTCCTACATCTAGTGACTTGCATGAAGCCATCTTTCATTTTTTCTTCCATTGGTGGTCACTTCGGAGCATTGAGGGGGAAGTCTCTAAAGAGATGTCCATTCTTGTGACATTTTCGATAGTGGAAGGGTATGTGTTCATAGTCTATGGTCTGGATGTCTTCAACTCGATATTCCATGGTGACTGAGCCAGGCAAGGCCATGGAGATGTTCATGTATACACATATCCTAGCATAGGAGGTATATCTCCTATATTTTGTTGCCTCAGAGGATTTCACATATCTTCCTAGGGTGTTTTCTATGCCCATTAGGATTTCTTCAAGACATAAATCTTAGGGAAGGGTGTAGAGGCGGATCCAAACTAGTGAAAAATTGAAATCCTCTTTTTCTAGGATGAAGCAATCTGTACATAATCGAAGATATAGCCCTGCAGAATTGAAAAAATATGGGTCAATTTTAAAGAACCGGTCCTTGTCTTCCAGATTGTAAAAAATGCCATGAAGAATAATTTCAAGTTGAGTTGGAGATCATATTCTCGTTTTTGGTTCCACTAAGTTTTAATCGAGTGCGCTAGATCTCTTTCAGAGGGCCATAACCCTAAAATATTTCCGATTAGTGCATGGTCTTTCATGAACTGATTGTGTTTTTGGAATTTTGTGGAGTTTATCATGTATCTTTTTGCTTTAGTTACTTGAGGGATGCATTTCCTTGGTTCCCAAGTGCAATTTTTGTTTAGATGGGACGTTTCAGCTTCCACCTCCATATCCTTCCCAGAACTCTGTTCATCCTATAGGATTTTCCCACGAAGATGAGGTGGTAGCTCAAATGGTGGCCTCATAGCCCTCGCTCCTGCCATCTCATTCACAGCTACATTCTAATATGAGGGGGTTCACACCACCCCTGGATCCATGTTGCTTGATCAGTTATGTTGTTGTTTCTAAAACATGTGCTTGTGATCAAAGAGAACTATTGAGTGTTGCAGTGTTAGGTGCGTGCTATCATGATAACCCTAGGTTCGTCACTTCACTAGCATCATCTATCCTTAGTTTATTAGTATCGTTAACCGTCACTAATAATTTCTTGTTTTGAGGAGTCGCTATTAAAAAAATTCATCATCTTTCCACTAAAAGAAGTAGCCGTGTATGGAGTGAAAAGAAGCTTCGTTATTTGAGGATCAATAGCCAATCGAGGAATTTAATTTTTTTCCCAAGAGTAAGGTCCATATGAATGTTTTTGCAAAACAAAAAGGGATTAGTAAAAATGAGTGCCATGTCATCATTAACTCATTTTAAATGTAATTTAACTCTCATTTCATATTTTTAGACTTATGGAGGTTTAAATAAGAAATATTTGAACCAAAACATGATATTTAACAAAGGTTAGTTGACATGGTGCTACAAATAACATTATTTTTTATTTGTATTTTTTTCATAATAAATTTTTTTTATTTTAATTTTGTTATTTTTTTAAAACTAAATGTTTATTAAAAAATTGTTAACATTTTGTAAACCTTTATAATTTTAATACTCTAAAGAATTAATTTTGTTTTTTTAAATTAAATGTTTATTGAAAAAATTCACTTAACATTTTATAAACATTTATAATTTAAATACTCTATAAACATTTATAATTTAAATACTCTAAAAATTTAAAGATTATAAAAATTTTATATATTGCAAGTATATCAATATTTATAATAAGTATAACTTAGTAAATGCTTTCTTAAATTTTTTTTAACTAAAACATATTTATCTAGAAAATACACAAGTTAATGGGTTTATTTATTATTAAGTAATTAGCATTTCACATTGTAGAAGTAAGAAATATTTTCATCACATAAACATCTTATAACTAATATGAAAAATATGCATATACAACATTGTCAATGTTGTAACAATTTTATTTGCAATGCTCATTCATATGGCAAGTTCACTTTCCATTCAATAAGAATTATTTGTTTGCATAATTTTTTTTTATTGTTCTAAGTAGAGTTGTTTTAGAAGTTTTAAAAATGAATATTGACCAAATTTTAAGGATTAGGAGAAACAAAGTTATATCTCATAAGACTCTAAACCATGACATTAGAAGTTTATAGACCAATCTCTTATTCAAGGGTCTATAAATTATTTATTTTTTATTAAATTTCAAGATCTAAGTGAACCAACTTTGACTTTTGCTTGGGTTTTAGGTTATTTTTCCCATAAACCATCACATTAGGGTTCATTAACCAATCTAGTATACCAGAATATATAATTTATTTATTTTTTATACTATCGTGAAATAACATTATTATGTGCAATCAATCTTAAAAAAACGAAATTTTAATTAATTAAAAGATTTAAATTATATTTCAAAACCATATAAATATCATAAGGTATATTACGTCGAAAGGTGTACACTTATTGATAATGGGCATATTTAATAGGGGTTTAGTGCTTAATTATGCCGAAAGGCGTACACCTATTGACAATGGGCATATTTAATAGGAGTTTAGTGCTTAATAAATTTTCTATGAACAGGATTAAATATGGCTGGAATATTCTTAGTAGTCACACAAAATAAATGGCTGTGATTTCAATCATTAACTTGCTAGCTATTATAAAGACATTAGTTTATGTGTTTAACATTTCCCTAATCATATTTAAAAATTACTTTGATAGCTAACTGATTGCCACATAAGTGATTAACAAAAATTAAAATATTAACACCAGATAAATGAAGCACAACTGTTTATTTGTTAATCAATAATCAAATTTAATATATTCTTTTAAGGATTCTTTTCATCTTATCATCTTTTCGGCGTTCACCACCAACTATTTAACTGCTGTGCTAGTAAGTTTTCTATGGACAGGATTAAATATGGCTGGAATATTGTTAGTAGTCACACTAAATAAATGGCTGTGATTTCAATCATTAACTTCCTAGCTATTATAAAGACATCCATTTATGTGTTTACTTTTTTACATTTACCTAATCATGTTTAAAAATTACTTTGATAGCTAACTGATTGCCACGTAAGTGATTAACAAAAATTAAAATATTAACACCAGATAAATGAAACGCAACCGTTTGTTAATCAATAAGAAAATTTAATAAATTCCTTACCAGCCAATACCTTCCACGTTCTCCAAAATTTAAAACCCATAAAAAAATTAAAATTATATTTCAAAACCATATAAATATTATAAGGCTTAATAATCTTATGTTCTTATGTAACAACATACGAGGCTTAGTAATATTATCTAAAAGCATATTGGTTGTTATTATAAACCTACAGAGACAAGGCTTAATAATATTTTCTAATCTCGTTTTATTAGAGTATCGATAAAGATAATATGGGAAATTATGTCCCGCGACAAATTACGTCTCAGCACAACGTAGATTGAAATGGAAATCAGATTTGAAAATAAACCAGAGTTTTTCTAATCCCATTTTTCGTATCTTTTCCTCCTTCAATCCGCTGCGGCTGCGGCTCCTCTCACGTCTGCGATATCGGGGGGGCTTCGGCTTCGACGACGGTAATCCCTATCTCCCTCTTGAGGATACCCATGAGGTTCATATATGTCACGTCCATGATCCCTATCTCTTTTCCCGTTCACCAGAGGAGGGCTTCGACTCCTATCTTCGCACCTGTTTAGTCGAGGAGGGCTTCGGCTCCTAATAAATACATAATTAATAGTGTAAGACATATATAGGAAAACCTAGAATTTATGGATATTAATTAACCAAAAATGGAAAGGATTTAGAACAAACATACTTACTTAATTAAAAGTAAACAAAAAAATAACAATTCATCAAATGTTATAAAAAAGTTTCAAGCACAGATTTTATGATGAAATTATAACTATCAACAACTATATTTCAATAGTCATATTTAAATTAAAGTAACATTATTTTTCACCTTTTAAAATTAATAGTTTTAATGGAAATACATCAACCACTTTTACTTAAATGTGATTGTTGATAGTCAACCAAACATGAATAAGGATAGTTAACACACCATTAATTTATTAATACATAATTAATGTATAAATTAATTAAAAATATTAATATATCAAAGAACTTGTGTATTAATTAATTATTATACTAATATAATTTGTATAAATTAACTTATTAATACATTAATGTAATTTATTATTTATTAAATACATTAATAAAATAATGTAGTAGTTAATTAATACATTACTAAAATATTAGTAAATAATTGTATTAATCTAATACATAATAATAATAATAATAATAATAATCTATTTTTAAGGTCACGGCCAAGCCACACCAAATTGGTGTATGTGACCCCCTTGTTTGTGGGACAAGGGACCCCCCTCTTCTAGACTGATAAAGTCTACGGAGATATACATACCCTACCCTACCCCCCTCTGGATTTGAAATATTAATACATAAATATATTATTCTAATACATTAATAAAGCAATAAAGTAATACATTAATAAATTATCAATGCATTAAAACATTAATTAAATACTAGCACAACCACTGTTTATAGTGGCTGATGAACGCCGAAAGGCTGAACTTATGGAGGACGCAACCGGGCAGTTCCCGGAAATTCTAGGCGCCTATGAAGTCTTATACGATCTCCGCGAACGTTCTTGGTACGATTCTCACTGATCCCAAATCCTCCACACTTCAGCTTTATCATCCTCCACGAAAAGATCCGCTTCCTCGTCCGCCAAGAGAAATTCGGCTTCCTCATCCTCCATGAAAAAACCTGCTTCCAACTGGAAAATGGAGCGTGCCCACAACCAGAATATGAATTGCGCGAACAACTGGAAAATGAAACATGCCCACAGTCAGAAAATGAAAATGAAACAAGCGGATAGTTGAGGAAAGTCAGAAATGAAACGTTCAAAAAATGAAACGCATCTACAGTTGAGGTTAATCATTAAAACGTGGCAATCATATAGTGCT
>SNQJ01S0065321.1:18798-29932 GCA_010110895.2 Picea sitchensis | reverse complement strand
AATTATATGGTGCTATAGTAATTTCTTAATATGATTAGGTAAATGTTAAAAAGTAAACAGGTTAACTGATGCATTCAAAAATACAAGGAAGTTATGAAGAGTAAATCACATTCATTGATTTGGGAGGACGTCTAAGAATATGCTAGCATCTTCAATTGTTAGCCATCAGATTAAAATTTTAGATTAAAAAGTGATTAATTGTGCCCATTGTCAATAGGTATACGCCTTTCAGCGTAATTAATGCATTAATAAAACAATACATTAATAAAATATTAACATATTTTTTTTTAAATAAAAGAGTCCAAAAATATATTTATATCATTACCTGTCGCGCTAAGCATGTTTAAAGTTGTAACTGAAAACATGTCTGAAACGTTAGCTAAAACTGAAACAAAAAAGGACAGCATAGTATTTATTGTGTAGTGACCATGATCGATTGTCTTACAGAGCCTAAAATAGAATAGTAATCCTCTGTGGTAATGACAAAAGAAAAAAGAGACCATGAAACCTGGGAGCTAGCTTGGGCTCGACCATTCTTGAGCGTTGTAGGCTAGGACAAAGAATTGTCCACATGTTGGACATATTTTGCTTGTTGGAGCAGTTGTCATCACGTCCATCAGGAGGTCCAAGAGTTGTTCCAAGTAGGTCTGGATATGGGCCTGATCATCCAATTTTTGTCACAGCTCAAAGATGCGTTGAATGTTCTCCTCTGCGAATCAGAGTGGGGTCGACGGAGGCAGATCCTCCATCATCTCGACATCCATTTCTTTCATTGCTTCAGTTGTATCCACTGCAATCGTCATATCATCTATATCCACCACAACCATAACATTCAAAGGGGTCTCTTGCCAACTCGAGGTAATCTCTTCCTCCACTATGCAGTTGCCATCGCCATAATATGGGTCCTTCGACAGGGCCAAAAGAATGGTGGCCAGAGGAATTCTTGCACACGAAGGTGGAACTTCCTCCTTAACTAGGCTAATGCTATGGAGCGAGTGAGGGGAGGATGGAGGTGCCTCCGATGACCCCTAGTTATTGTTCCTTAGGCTAGAAAAGTGGGCAATGAGAGCCAATTGGGAGGTGGAGAGTCTGTTACTCCTCGAGAGGGCGCTATAGTACAGTGCACCTCTCTTAGGATTTCCCCTTTCTCTGGGCATGTTTGGAGAAATGTGGAGTCCTAGGGTTGAGTGCGAAGAGGCAGTGAGAAGAATCTTGGGAAAGCTTGAAAGGGCCGAGAGCAATGAGGCGCTGATGAAGTTGCAGAGAAGATTCTTGTGAGGGTCGAGGAGATGGTGGGAGTGCACTAGAGAGAGAAAAGGAGCAGTGAGGCCAACACAGTTGTGGAGGGAGATGAGACGAAGGAGCTGGTAAGGGGAAAGAGCCTCTGAGAAAAAATAATAAAGGACGACAATGAGAAAAAGCTTAGAGGAACCAAGAATGAGCAAGATTGAAGGGAGATGGGATGAATGCACCAGGGCAATTGTCTGTTTATTTCTTCGCGAATTGACAGCCTCCCTAGCCATTAGAGCCAAATTGACAGCCCCCTTAGGCCTGGTGCGCCTGGTCTAGCTTGTACAAGCGACCATTAAACCTGCCTGGTTGTCTAGGTGCACTACCATTATTGTCCGTGGGGTGTGAGCCATGCGGTGGTTATGGGTTGTGGGATGGCAGTTGGGGTTAATAACTCTTCTGGCCGCTCCACTTCAGGTGTCCGCTGAGGCTGGGTAGGTGGCACTCCATCCAGAGATAAAATATTAACATATTAATAATACATTATTACATTAATATTTTAAAATATTAGTTAATTAATTAATAAATTAAGAAAGTATTAATAAAATAATAAAATAAAGTATTATTAATCAATATATTAAAAATCATTCATATATTAATAAAGTATCCAAAAATACATTAAAATAATAAAATATTAATAATAAGTTAATAAAGTAAAATTACAATCATAACATATTTTTACATAAATACATTAAATTATTAATACATTGATAATGTATTAATAAATTGATATGATAATGATTATCATTATCACATAATAAAGTATTAATATATTAATTAATTAATACATAAATATCTTAATGTATTAATCAATCAATATATTATGCAATGTATAAATTAAAATATCAATACATAATGTAATGCATTAATATAAGTATTAATTAATTAATACATTAACATATTAGTAAAGTGTGAACACGCTCATTATGGAAGAGATGTTCATGTAATATAACTAATTAAAATAATAGTAAAAAAATCACAAAATAATAAATTAATATTAAATTAATAATAAACATTAAAATATACATAAGTAAATAAACATATTTAAACAATAAGTCTACTAAATTAATCAATCTACACAATAAATACAACATGTATATAGTACCACCAACATAGATCCATATTAACCTCAAATCTATCAAGAGCAGAGAAGGATCAAATTTCCAAACGTGAAAACCTTTAACCTTTCCTCAAGTTTTGCACTCTATAATCCCTCTCAAAACTTGATAACTACCGTGTTAATATGAGTTTATGATGGTAAATAATAATACAATATTTATACATTCATAAAATATTAATACATTAAATTTTTACTTTATTAAATTTAATATTAATACTTTACTAAATTTATTATTAATACTTTATTATTATTATTATTATTAATGTATTAATACTTTATACATTGCCTCAATGTATTAATTTATTAATATGGTTGAAAATGTAATTCTTTTTTATTACCTTTCTTGTAAATGTTATATAAATATGAAGAGTTATAGGTGATAGGAATGGTCACTAAAATCATACACAAATGTATATATATGCAAGTATCAAACAAATTCATAAATCACCAACGTGGAGTTATCTTTTTTTTCTCCCTAGTGAGAGACAACGCCATTAGCTCCATGAGTGTTTCCTTTCCCGTGCAAAAAGACACCCTGTCACTCCCTCTACATTCAAGTTTAAATGATTCTCTTCTGTCTGAGTAAGTATTAGGGTTATGTTGTTGAGCATTAAACCATTCTCTCCAATCTCTACGATGATTCCCATGAGTTCATGGTCTCGATGTACAAGTACTACATTTCCTCACACTCCTTTCTTTTCTTGTAGCTACACCGTAACCCTAAAATCACTCACGCACCTGCCTCTGGTATCATGCTACTTTACATTCGTTTCCTTTTAATGCTTCTCCGCCACTCCTTCGATTTTCTCGTTATTTTTGCGCGTTTTATTCTCTTCTCTCAATAGATTCGAGCGATCTAAGCCCCTGATCTCAAGCACCATGATGAGCCCTTGCAATAAGGAAGAAATATAGGCCCTATCGAGCCGAGAATTTTCATCCCTTCACACCCACTACAAACACCTGGTTCGGGTTAGGTTTATCAATTTATCTATCAGAAGGATTGAACCTGAAATTGGTCATTGAATTTCCATTCGAGGCACCATGGATGACGACCCTGAAGGTTTCATAATGGAAGTTCATGGATTGTGAAAAGACCTGGATTTCCTGCACTGTAAGATAATACTAGTTCTCACTTCTGGCTACAACATCATGAGTGTTTACTTATACGACATCTATTCACTAGTCAGAATGTGTCCGCTATATATTTATCTATTTGTTCCATACATCTATTCTCCATATCTATTTGCTGCCATATTTGATTTTCTCTTTGTGAACTGGTACAATTAATTTTTGTCCCATCGTTTGACCACACTCATGTAAAAAGGTGTCAAAGCTCTCTTAGTTTTAGTTTAATTTTTATTGGCGCAGTTTCACTATATTGTCATTCCATTATGACACCTTGATACACGAGATTACAACATAAGACAATGCATTCTCTAATATGCAAGGAGAAATACAGAGAATGGTACAAGAAGATCAAGAGTACATTGATCTTCAATGACCTGCAAAAACGGATTTGCGAGACAAAAGAAGTCCCTAAGAGAAAAAAAACCATTGAAGAAGATCAATAATAAGAATAAGAGCATGCAAAATATGAAGAAAAATCCTTTGTATTAAAGAAGAGATGCATAATAAGAATAAGAACATGCAAAATATGAAGACAAATCTTTTGTATTAAAGACTAAGAGTAGCAGACCTTGTAGAAAACTAGTCATTCAAAAGAACATGAAATATGGGAAGACAAAGACCATAAGACATATGCAATAATCTCAGCGATAGGAAGTGAAGAGGTGAGTCGTCATATAAATTCTATTAGTGATTCCTATGGCACCTTGAAAAGATTAAATGAATTGTATGACACACATTCTCAACTTGAACTCATACAACTAATGTTGAAGCTCTTCAACCTAGAGTTGAAGAATGATGACCCTATGGATCTAGCCTCATAAATCATAACCATAATGCATGACATTGAAGCCACTAGAGAAAATATTGATATCCCTCTCACGACCTTCATTAAGGCCCTCTACCCTACATATTCTCACTACTTTGAATCATTGCAAGCAAGTAAGCAGATGAAATACAAGACATTTCAAAAACTGGTAAAGAAAGTTGCAGATTGCGAGAAAGACTTTGGAAATAATCCAACTACTTCAACTGGAGAACTGCTTACCTTGCTAAAAAATACAAGAGTAAACTGCATGATTCTTCCAGAATAAAAATCAACAAAAGAGGACGAGGATGTGGAAGAAACAGTTTCATAGGAAGGGGGTAGACACAACCAAAATGAAAGATCCAATCTCCATTGTACCCAGTGCAAAAAGAGTGGGTCACATAAAGAAGAAGATTACAGAGCACCATAGAATAAGATTAGAGAAGAGAGACAGAATAAGAAACAATACAAAGGTAAACCCACAAAACCAACAAAAGGTAATCCACCTGAATCTACCCATTACATCATTTCTCACTGCAATATAGGAGTAACAAAATATTTATTTAACACTGCACATGGTCCTTAGAAATATGCATGGATTCTTAACATAGGTGAAACCTCTCATATGACATTCTGAAAAGACATTTTTGAAGACTTCAATGACAATGTAGATGGAACAATGTATTTTGCAGACAAATCCAACCTCAAACCCTTGGGAATAGGCACCATCATACTTAAGTTTCTTGGACTCACAGATTTTCTTCTACACAATATACTCTATCTTCCTCAGATGAAAAGGAGTTTGTTCTCTATTGTGTTCATCAGACATCAAGGCCAATGTGTTCACATGATTGGTGGAAAAATTGAATTACGAAAGGATTATGATAACATGCTTTTTATGACCAAAATGGAAGATGGAAGACTATTGAAGATGAATGGGACATCTTCCCATACACACAATGTTGCATACCTCTTTGATCACAGTGAAGGTATAATTTCATCTAGTCTTTTGTGGCATGCTATATTTGTTCATATCAATTATGACAACCTTCTTTTATTGAGAAAGAATGGTATTTCTGGTCTACCTACCATTCTTAGAAAACTAAAACAATGTGATGCTCGTATTCTTGGAAAGCATAGAAAACAACCTTTCGATGACACTACCTCTAGAGCATGTAGAAAACTTGAAGTGATTCATTCTAATTTTTGCGGTCCTATTTCTGTTCTTTTTAGAAATGGAAATAAAATATATAATGTTCTTTATTGATTATTACACCACGATGTGTTGGGTGTATTTGTTGAAAGATAAGTCACAATCTTTTGAAACATTTAAAAATTTTCATGTATGGATTCAAAATGAAGCTCAATCTCATATTGTCTCTCTTCAAACTAATAATGGAAGAGAATATACTTCTAATGAATTTGAAAGCTACCTTTTCCAATATGGGATCAAACATCAAACCACAATTCCATACAATGCCCAATAGAATGGTGTGGTTGAACTAATGAAAATGACACTTCTAAATATGGTTTGTTCCATGATGTTTTTAAAGAAAGTTAAATTGAAGTTTTGGGCTGATGCAATTCTATGTGTATTTTATGTAAAAAATAGGTGTCCATCTCATGCTATAAAAAACAAGACTCCTTATGAAATGTGGTATGGCCAGATTCCTTCTTGTGAGGCATCTCAGTGTCTTTGTTTCCACCTTCAGCAAAGAAGCAAGCTTGATGCAACGAGCCAGAAATACATTGTCTTGGGGTACTCAAATACCACCAAGGGGTATTGTATTTACAATGAGACAAACAAGAATTTCATCCTTTCCAGAGATTTCATATTTACTGAATCCACCAAGAAAGATGAAATTGTTGAGAGGTATCTTGATCATCTGGACAGATTCATTCATGTAAATACATATCATGAATTTGATGATGAGATTCCCTATCTTGGGTCAACCTTCGGAATCTCCTTTTATAGCACCATCTTCCCAACATGAAGAAGTTCCTACCACATCATCTAAACCTGAAGTTCAGTTGGATGATGTGATCGAGAATATTGAAAATATAGGGCTTGATGAGAACTCAACACCATCTCAATCAGTTGAGAAACTTGGACCATCTCAAAAAGGTCCACAAAAATAACTCACTAAAACACTTGAAAGTGTTCATCCTGATAAGATAGGGAGGATAGGAACCCTATTTTCCTCAAAACAAGATGGAGGTAATGTGGATAATTCAAAATCAGGTGATGTAGAAGATATTGGATGTTACATATGATTGTGAATTGAATTTATCTACTAACTATAAACTAAATTCCTTTAAATAAGCCACTTCTCATGATGAATGGAAAGAATCCATGCAAAAGGAATATGATGCTCTCATAAAAAATGGGACATGGAAGTTGGTGGACCCTTCATATGGAACCAAACTGGTTGGTTGCAAGTGGGTATTCAAGAACAAGTACATATCAGATAGCTCACTTGACAATCATAAAGCAAGGCTCATGGAAAAAGGATTTGCNTTCTATTTTTCATGGCAGCACAAAAGGGATGGAAAAATCATCAAATGGATGTGAAGACTACTTTCTTGAATAGAAACTTGAAAGAGCGTGTGTTCATGTCTCAACTAGAAGGCTTTGTTGTGAAGGGACAAGAACATAAGGCATGCAAGCTCATCAAATCCTTGTATGGCTTGAAACAAGTACCGTGATCATGGTATGCAAAGCTAACTGAGCATCTTTTGAAATTAATTTTCAAGCATTTCAATATTGATGATGCAACTTTGTTTGTCAAGAAAGTTGGAAAAAAATCGTATATCTTGTAGTATATGTAGATGATCTATTCATAACAGGGAACAATGAGAACTACAATGCAGCCATAAAGAAAGAGTTGCAGAAAGGCTTTGCGATGATAGATTTGGGACATATTAACTACTATTTGGGAATTGAAGTGATACATAATCCAAAGTACATATTCATCTCCCAGAATAAGTATGTTGGAGAACTATTGAACAAGTTTGGCATGGTTAAGTGTAATCATATTTCTACTCCAATGGAATAGAACTTTAAGCTCACATCAAAAGAAGGGAATGAATTTGAGGATGCAAATAATTATAGACAACTTGTGGGAAGTATTATATATCTTACTACCACCAAACTAGAAACTTCTTTTGTTGTTGGGATTCTTCCCATTTTCATGCAAAATCCTTGTTAAGGACATTGGTCTGCAGAAAAGAGAGTTCTAAAATACTTGAAAGGAACTCAAGGTTTTGGACTCAAGTACTCTAAGGTAGATGAATTCAACCTGATCAAATATTTTGATTTAGACTTTGATGGGGATAAGGAAATTGGAGTGTCAACTTTAGGTTATCTCATGAGTCTTGGATCAATAGTTTTCTCCTGAAGATCACACAAACAATCAGTTCCAAAAAATTCCAAAATAGAGGCAGAATATGTGGTATCTACAGAAGTGACAAAGGAGATTGTGTGGCTCGGGAAAATACTTAAAGATTTGTAGGAGAAACAAGTAAATTATATTCCTCTTTATTTGACAACACTTATCCAATCAAGTTGTCCAAGAATCCTATATTCCATGATCGAACCAAGCACATCAACACAAATTATCACCTGATTCGATATCATGTAGAGGCCAAGACTATTCACTTTATACATTCTTACACAAATGAGAAAATTGTGGACATATTCACCAAAGCACTTGCAAAAGAAAAAAATTGAAAAGTTCAAAATGATGCTTGGACTCACACACACCCCTTCAGATTAAGGAGGGGAATGTTGGAGATGCAATCCAGTGTGGTTATGTTTCTTGTAATTGTTGTGTACATATGAAGAGTTGTAGGTAATAGGAAAGGTAACCCATTGGGGAAGAAAAAGATTCATGTACAAATGTATATATGGACCTATCATACTAATGCAAAAATCATCAATGTGGAGTTATCTTTTCTGCTCCTTGGCCTAAAAAATACATTAATACTTTAACACATTAATGTATTTATGTATTAATGTTAATGTATTTATGTATTGGTGAATTAATTACTAGACCATTATGGTTCATGGTTGACTATGGTTTACCATGACCATGGTTGACTATTGTTGACTAGGGTTGGTTATGGTTGACCATGCCCATGACTGACCTTCGTAGACCATGTGGAGTTTATTATGGTGGGTCATGTTGATTATGTTTAACCATGGTTTACTATGGCACTATCACATTGAAATGTTGATCATGTTTTGTTTGTCACATTATGAAATTAGTTTTTGTTCGCCACATGACATCATGAGGTTATGGTCATCACATTCCAATGCAGGGGTTTTGTTTGTCACATTATGGAGTTGCAATATAGGTTTTTCACATTCCGACAATGAGTTATGTTCATCACATTGTGGTGTTGGGAAATGTCTGTATCATTGCAATGTTGGGCTATGTTTGTCACATTGCGACATTGGGTTGTGTACATCACATTGCGACAATGGGTTAGGTTTGTCACATTGCAATGTTTAGACATGTTTGTCACGTTTAAACACTAGGATAAGTGCAACACATTGTGATGTGAGGATACGTTTGTCATGTTCGTAACATTGTGGCATCATTGTGTTCATCATATTATGATGTTACTATGTTCATCACATTGTATAATTACTATGTTTTTCACATTGCAACGTCCACGTTTTTTGTGAGATTGCAACATCAAGGTATGTTCATCACATGAAAAGGTATGTTTGTGTTTGACATATTATGAAATTGTTTTTTTGGCTAATTTTTCTAAATAAAATTCTAACAAAGAGTTTCCTTTGTTGACTGAGACCAAGAGTATGGTTTACTATGGTTGAAATTGACCATGGTTGACTATGCTTTTCCATGGCTGAATATGGTTAACCATAGTTGAGATTGACCTCGAAAGAAGTTGAGTATGGTTGATCATGGTTGAACTTAACCATGGTTGAAATTAACCATGGTTGACTATGGTTGACCATGACCATGGTAGATTATGGACTTGACCATGCCCATGACTAACCTTCATAGACCATGTGGAGTTGATTATGTTGAGCCATGTAGAGTAGGTTTAACCATGGTTTACTATGGCACTATCACATTACAATGTTAATCCAGTGTTATTTGTCACATTCTTGTTGGATTACTATGGGNATTTTTAACCATAAAATCCAAGTGTTATATCAATGTATCATTATCATCCAATAAATGCAGAGTAAATAAGAAATCAACAAATGAAAAATCATCCACATACACAATACACCATTGTTTTACGTGGAAACCCAAAGTGGGAGAAAACCATATAATGTTTTTTCTTATATGTATTGAAGAATTACATTCATTGGAAGCACCAACTTCCTTTGTTTTCCACCTGCAACTGGAAGGAGGCTCCAACCCCAACTATCCATACCAACCATCCATAAACCTAAGACAAATGTCTGACAATTTCCCCCTTTGGCATTGATGGCAACACCAACATTGATGGCAACACTTAGTCATGATACAATTCATGCTTATACTCTTCATCAATGTTTCTATCTCTCCCCCTTTGACATCAATGGCAAAGGGTATCCCCCTTTGGGGCTGCTCCCCCTGACTGAACTCTCTTTAGGGTTGCTCCCCCTGTCTACGTGCCTTTGATTTTTATTTTTCTTTATAAGCCTATGATTACTCTCTTTCCCTTCATATGAATAATATCTCCCCGTTTGAAAAAGGTTATCACTTTGAAGTCATATCGCTCATTCTTCCCTTGTGACAATCGCTCCCCTTGGATACATGACTCTAGTCTCTCTCTCCAAGCATTTACCTTTACATATGATAAATCTCTCCCCCTATGTCCTATTTATGGTGCTTCCTCTTGTACATCTAAGACATATAATGTAGTGACCTAACTTAATTAAACCCAAAAATTCATACAATTAAACATGAAATTCCTTTCTCATTTCATAAGTAATTCATTAACCATCATATAAGCATACAATATTTAGCAGAATTTAAATTTTATTTACAACATGAAAATCACTTATATAATCATCACATAACTCAGCGAATTCATAAATAAAATACCTCTTTCTGATGCTAACTTCCATAGATATGGTTGTCCTCTCTGCCGCCTTGCCCAGCTTGCTGCTTGACCAAACCCTACCCAAAAATCGACTAACCACCTAGCCATCTAGGAGAAGTCTGTTCGGCTCCCTACCTCCAGGATACTGTAAGGAATCTTGGCCCTTGTGCCCAAAACCCCCAGCAACTCGGTGCCCCCTGCAATGATTCACAAAAACTCCAAATATCAAACTCCCCACACCAGAAAAATATGCCAAACAGAAATCAGTCCCTCCCAAAATGCTTCCTCCCTCCAAAAATCATAATCCCCTCTCCCGTAGGACTCTTCCCCATCATATCTCCCCCTTCACCGACTCTCATCCCCTTCATTAATTACCTTATGCCCTTCTTTATTATCATATCCCCTCCTCTATTACCTTATCCCCTCCTGGCATACGTAAGTCTTTTAATTAAATAAATTAAAATTATTAATCCCTTTTAAGTCATTACCCATGTCATTGAATGTGATATGTAATCAATTAATTAATTAATTAATTAATCAATCAAAAATTATAAAAAATTAATAAATAAATAAATAATATTATTAATACTAATCATTGTTTAACTAAAACCATATTAGGACAATTAATTATCTAATTAATTTTACTTAATAATCCCTAAGCATCTATTTAACCAGGGTTGTTACATACACCCACCCTTCAGGAAACTTCGTCCCGAAGTTAA
>SNQJ01S0065321.1:0-12720 GCA_010110895.2 Picea sitchensis | reverse complement strand
AGTGGATCTCTTTCTGAAAGAAGGAACACTTCGACAACTTCCCATACAATTTGTTCTCTCTAAGGCAGGACAAAACCACTCACAGGTGTTCCTCGTGTTCTCTTCCATTCTTGGAATAGATGAGGATGTCATCTAGAAAGTCTTGTACAAAATGGTCTAAGTACTTCCGGAATACACCGTTCATGAGGATCATGAATACTGCTGGTGCATTGGTCAATCCAAAAGGTACTACAACAAAATCGTAATGTCCAAACCGAGTTCGAAAGGCAGTTTTTTGGATATCGCCTTCCTTAATCCTCAACTAATGATACCTGGATCGCAAATCGATCTTTGAGAATAACACCACTCCTTTCATCTGATAGAAGAGGTCATCTATTCACGGCATTGGGTACCTATTTTTCACTGTAGCACGGTTCAAGTCCCTGTAGTCTATACATAATCGTAAGGAACCATCCTTCTTCTTTACAAAAATTACTGGTGCACCCTAAGGTGAAACACTGGGCCTTATTATCCCTAAGTCCAGTAAATCTTTCAACTACATTTGCAATTCACAAAGTTCTGGCGCTATCATCTGATACGGAGTCTTGGAGATTGGTTATGCACCAGGTTTTAGCTCAATAGTAAAATCAAGCTCCCTCTCAGGAGGTAACCCTAGTAACTCGTTCGGAAAAACATCCTTAAATTCTGATAGTACTGGGTACTGATCCAATGAGGGTCCCTTCCCTTCGTTCACTACTTCCACTACATAAAGTCGACACCCTTGTCTCAAGCATTGCTTAACCTTCATAGTTTAAATAAAGCGTAATGACACTTTTCTCCATACACCTTGGATCTCTACTGGCCTTCCTTCGTTGTCTACACAGAGCACCCTCTTTGCGAAACAATCTACCAAATATTGGTGAGATGCTAACCAATCCATTCCAATGATTAGGTCATATGCCCCAAGAGCAACGACATATACCTTCAACCTGGTAGTACACACTCCCAGGTCTACTATGCAATTATCAACACTAGGTCCTACCGCTTGTTTTTCCCCTGAAGCCATCTCGACTTGTTTAAATTCATTGTGCTCATAGGTTGCCAACCCACTCTTTTCTAATGCAGATGGTGAAATGAAACTATCTGTCGCACCAGAATCAAATAAAATCTTAACATTGATATGATTTAGCGTACCTAATGACTCCAGCACCATGGATTGATGTTCGTACTGGTGATTATTAACTGCTGCGTAAATATGGTGGCTGCTATTTTCTCTTCCCATCGGGGCCTTTCCTTCTCTATGCACGAACCCTGATTGTAACTCTGGGATGTCACGCTGGTAATGGGGTCCTCCACATCCCCAACAGGTAACACGGGATTGAACCTATGCATTGTTATGTGACTGTCTCTTAAATGAGTTCCTTCCCCTAGAACCCCTGCCCCTACAAGTTGTTCCTTGAGATGGTCGTGGACCTATCTGCGTCGTTGGTGATGAACGAGATGTTGCACTCGCTGCCATTGAAATCCCTACATATACTGTCTTTGGTGCGACTCTATTACCATATGGAGGTGGCCTTGAGCCCCCTCCCCTGGGAAATGTCCTAGGGGTCTTCCCGACAAATCTAGGATGATGCGGATGGTCGACCTCATAGCTCCATTCAAGTTCATGTGTTCCTCCACGTAACGTGCATTTTCCACTGCTTCTTCTTCTGAAGACAGTTTCCACATCCGCACCATATCTCTAATCTTAGGGTTTAGCCCATAAACGGAGCGTTCTTCCTGTCGTTGGTCATTATCCATGTATGAAACATACTTGACCAATTCCATAAATCTAATCTCATACTCTTCTATTGTTTTGTTTCCCTTTACTAAGGCATGAAACGCCCCTACCTGTTGTTCCTCATAATAAGCTGGCAGATATTTCCTTTAGAACCTCTCCTTGAAAAGTTCCAAGACACTGTGTCTGGGATAAGATGCAGTTGTCTTTCTAGATTGCCTCACCAATTCAAGACGTTGTCTCTTAACTGAAAAATTTCTATCTTCGGCTTTGAGTTGGATGCATAGTCCCTTAAGGCAAAACACCTTGTCATGCCTTCCAACCATGCTTTCGCGCTTTCACTGGCACGACCCCCGACAAACTCTGAAAGTTTGATCTTCTGCAATTCTCGAGTGATGTCTTCGGGTGGAGTTCCTCCCCATGAATCCCTTGAAGCTTCTAGATTACCTGTTCTAGATGGTGGGGGTTCCACTTCGGTCTGTGTTGGTTCTCGCCCCTTTAAAGTCTCATTTATGCCCTCCAAAGAGCGCAGTATGAGAGCTAGTTCCGACGATGGTGGTGGTGGCGTTGGCAGTGTTGGCGGCACCTGCGACGACGCTCCTCTGCATCGATTTCCTCGAGTCCTAACCATCCTGTATGATTTAACCTGCATCAACCAAAGTTGTCAGGGTGAGTTCAAGGACGTTTCAAATTTGCGCTACTTAAACTAGAAACAGGGTTAGGCGTAAGTTTTTCTTTACTTGTCTGTAAACAGACGTTAGTCTCTTTAGGGAATTCACTAGGTTAGGGATAAAGCATCTAAGATTGATTTATTCGCCTATGAAAACTACTGACTCCCTTTCCCGGTAGCTACGCTAGCCTTGCGTCATACTCGCCAATTCCTCTAGCTTACTTTCCTAGTGTGTTTTCCGCCTCCTTCCCGCTTGTCGTAGTCTAAGTCATTTAAATTTTTCACTTACAACTAATTATCCTTCGATGCTTGGCTCGTGGGCTTTCCTTGGCATGTTATACATATGCGTTGAATTGTGTGTCTTGGTGGTTGCAGGTGCGAGTCCTGAGGATTCTAGAGTGGCTTTCAGGAATTGGATCTTAGCGCTTGGCTTTGATTGGTGGAATGGAATGGAAGGGCTCGGCGATTGGCTCGATGAGTTGTGTGTAAGGTCTCGTGAGCTTGACGCTTGGATAATCGGAGATTATTCGTGAGGGTAGTACTCTTTTACCATTAATTTATTTATGTATATGAATCTATTTGTAAAGCCTCATGTGTGGCAATGTGTGGTGTGTTGGTAGCATGGGATTTGTTAAGATATTTGGTGGCTATAGAGGTCATGGGATCAAACCCTACTGACTCCATATATTGATTTCAAAATGACATGAGCTTTGGACTTTCTATTACGATTTTTTTTTTCTGCTTTGATTTTGACAGGCTAATAGTAATTCTTTTGTAGTTTAAAAGAAATGCTTTCAATTTATTTTCTATAACTTCAAGTTCATCTCTTTGAAGCAGCCATCTCCAAAACCTGCATAATCAGAGAATGAACCTCGTACCGAGAAGTTTGAAAATAACTTTAAAGCCGCAGGCAGAAGCTATAAGCTCTGGGAGCCCGAAATAGGAAAAGAAGGCAGTTAAAAGAGCAAACTTTATGTTTCGAACCCGAGATGCTGCAACCAACATGAAATTGGTCGAGAATTATCTAAAACGGAGCACTTCAAACCCTCGCTTGAATATTATTTAAAAGGCCGAACGCTTCAAACTCCGCAACAAACTCCGCAACGGAGAATGGTTGCAGGGAGGAAGAGTTGCATTGAGTAAAGGCTCCGAAGGCGGACAGAAATTTACATGAAGAATGATCATGGCCACGAGGGTTATCCTACGCTCTCCTTCATCTCCCATGAATTCCCGCTCATGGGATTTGCGTAAGAAAAAAGATTTTCCCTCTGAATAGAATAGGTAGATCGCTATTTTGCTTTGCCTTTCTGAATATAATAGTATAGGCCAGATTGCTATTTTTTTTTTTTTTTTCTTATTTATTAAAAAAAAAATTGTGTTTGTGCAGGCGCCGCTCCTCGGCCGTGGATGGGCACTGCGTTCGGATGTGTGTTGATTTGTCTGCACGCCCTCCCTGTGTGGTGTTTGCAATTAGCGCACAATTAAAGACCCGTGTGGGCTCTCTCTCTCTCTCTCTTCGTGTCGCCTTGCACGTTAGGTTTTGAATAAAATGTGTGTGCTACCCTATACGTTGGTATTCCTGTGTGCTAAATTGTTCCTACTTGAGCATTTGTTTTTTTCTGTCATTAGAGTATATGCTCAGTGTCTTGTATATGTTTTTTTTTTTTAATAGATTGAATAGTGGATGGAGATCCTATAGATCTATGCAGAGGGTGATTATAGATTGTACTGTCTTCAGGCTGTTGATTATAATAATTTTTTTTTTTTATGAGAAAAATCTGAATCGTGTTGGTTACCATATGAAAATTGTCACTGTTTTCTTAGAATCATTGTGAAGAGTTGTACAATGCGCGCCCATTTTGAGAACTCAAATAGAAATGACGAGGTTGCAACGCTTAGGACGAGGCTCTCGCAGCCACCATGTTCAATGCGTGAATATAAAACTGGACTATGAATGATGCATGGGTATGCGGTAACACCCAACCTGGCAAGTGCGTGCAGTGAGCAAGAGCTTTCGCCACAAGTGTTGTTTCATGCCCCGTGCCTGGCTAGATAATCACTTACGTCATAAGAGGGCTAGCTGGCAAGAAAGTGACTAACCTTCCTCGCGATGTTCAGAAACCATTCATATAAGTGATGTCCCAGAAGCCATCCGTTCACAGCCTGCAAATAAGCCACCCATCCCTTTTTCTTTTTGCCCTCTTCGGCGGCAGCAGGAAAGGCATTCGACCCAGGTTATATAATTTAAGTAGCATAAGTTGCATAGTCAGGTTGGGGAGATGCAGGAAAAGGATTACGAGTCAGAGTTTCCTTCCTTTTCCACCGACAGCCAGCTAACAAGCTAGCTTCTTTCAATTCCCACCAGTGAGCAATTTATGTGTTGTTGAAGAAATTGAAGCAGCGAAGGTTTGCATGGTCGAAGCGCCAAGGCAAAGAGAACATGAGACTTGTTGGCATTGTTTTGTGTTGTGGAGTACTCATGAGAATGGAAATTCTTCCAGAGCATGAGTTGGTGGTGTAATACAAAGGATGTTTGTTAATGGAATCTATAAGATCGATTATGGGAGCATCCATTCTACCTTTGAGACCTATTAGGTTTTGTATCATTTTGATCGTCGTGAACAAACAAGCACGAGAAGGGTTCTTTTGAAGTCTCAGAAGAAGTAGACGAACTGAACAATTAGACGGATGACCAAACAATTGGATGGATGAATAGACCGGGCATGTGAACTATTTCAAATTCTTGAAGAACCTGTGATCTGATTTCAATGAGATTTAAATATGGTATGTCAATTTATCATAAGCATGAATTTATAATTTGAGATTCGAATCGCCCTAATAGAGGTTTTGAGTGTTGTCTGATGGTTCTTACTCTCTAGGAGTTGAGTAGCGATTAGATCATTCCTCCTTGTAGAGGATCTCTGCTTTGCTCCATCGACAACTTGACTGCAGAACTCATTGTTCTTACATTAAATAGTTTAGTTGTTTTGTACGCTTTTCCCCTGGCCCTCCCTTCTTTTGTTTAATTTTTTTTTTTTTAATATTTTATTTTTAAAGTATGCTTCTTCTACTATATTCAACACAATAAAAGTACTACATGGGCGATGAAGCTATAGTCTACAGGGTTCAGAGTGCACATCGGCATAATGAAAGAAAAATAACATTAGAAGTAACACAACACAACTCTTTGTTTCTTTAATTGAAGCAAGTGTTAAAATTCACTTAATACTTCCACTGTGTAGAATATTATGGGCATATTGTTTATATATAGATCTATGTGTTTTTGGCTTGTAGGCTAGGTGGAGCTCGAACTAAGTTGGGTAGGCGGGTAGGTAGGTCCTTAAGGCCCCAATGCTTCAAGCTGAAGCTCTAATACCATGTGTAGAGACCTAACTCAATTAAATTCAAAAATTTTCATACAATTAAACATATAATTCCTTTCTCATTGCATACATAATTCATTGACCATCATATAAGCATGAATATTCAACAGAAATTAAAATTTATCCAGAGCATAAGAATTGCTTAACAGAATAAAATAAATTACCTCTTCCTCATGCTAATTTCCCCATTGATCTGGTTGTCCTTTCCCTGTTGCCTTGCCTAGCCAAATGCACTGACCAACTATGCCTAAATCGACTAACCTCCCATCCATCTAGGAGCAGCCTATTCGGCTCCCTAGCTCCAAGAAACCGAAAGCAATCCTGGCCCCCATGCCCAAAACCCCCAGCAACTCGGTGCCCCTGCAATGGTTCACTGAAACCTCCAAATATCAAACTCTCCACACCAGAAAATATCCAAATAGAAATCCAATCCCCCCCCTCCAAAATGCTTTCCCTCCCAAAATCATCATCCTCCACGTAAGACTCCTCCCCATCATATCCCCCTTCATTATTATCTTATCCCCTTCCTGCATACGTAAAGTATTTAATTAAATATATTAAAATTATTAAGCCCCTTAAATTTATCACCCATGTCATTGAATGTGATATGCAATCAATTAATTAAATAATTAACAATTAATTAATAATTAATATTATTAATACTAATCATTGTTTAATTAAAACCTTTTTAGGACAATTAATTATCTAATTATTTATACTTAAAAATCCCTATGAACTATTTAATTAGGGTTGTTACAAATATTATGGTAGCACTGGTGTGCTAGCAGTAAAACATTGCACCTCCTAAATTTATAAAACACAAGTTAGCCTAGCGGTTTCCATAGGTCCAAAAACTGCACTCGTGTTGTAAAGAGCACGGAATCAAGAAAATATTTCATAATCTACCAGCACAGTGCGTCGTATTCAATGCGTCAATAAAATACTTGGCAGTGTGACAATAGGCATGGAGAACTGATGCATAAACTCTAATAGTATGCACCACAATAGCATTTTAAAAACAAACATAACAATATATTTTTTGTGAGGCCCCATCTCTAGTGCATTATTAAAGACAATGCACCACTAAACAACATGTTTATGCCTTAGTAGAATGGGCGCACTAGTGCTTTAAGTGTAAAACGGTGCATAGATGTGTTCATATTATAAAACCACACTACTTAAGTTGCTATAAAACAATTCAACCAAGCATTGCCTTTAGGTACAAAAAATGCACTAGTGCTACAAAAAGCATGACATTGGGCCAATTATTTGACAATTTAATGGTGCGGTGCATCTTATGGGACACATCGCTAAAATACAAGATGATGCAACAAGAAACGTGGTGCACCAATGTGTGTTTGTAGCAACACTTCATGGAAATGTTATTTGTATGATATAGAGCATTGTAGGTGGTGCGTATGTCCTACTTTTTTGTGCACTAGTTACTTTTATATATTTTTTTACAAACAAAAATTAATTTCAAATTTTTGAGTACTTTTCTAGAATATTGCAGATATCTTTACCAAGTCATTTCCTAGGGACTCCTTTGAGTACCTCAGAGAGAAGTTTGGATTCCTTCCCACTCCTCATTTAGGAGCATAAATATTCATGATGGGTTGGAGGCTATCAAACGCCCTGCCCATCCTCATGGGGAGCAACCCAAGAAATTGAGCAGAAGGAAATACAACATGATGATACAGGGAGTCACTCTTAGGATGTACACAATAATAATCACAGTTCCTATTGCCATTTATTTCAAATAGGGAGAAATATATAGTTGCGACAAAGAGGATCATACAACTAGGGGGAGTGAAGGTCAAAGGAACAAACTGACAGAGGGAGAATGTCAGCAATAAGAGTTTCCATCAATGACAAAGGGGGAGTTTGTTGAGCATGTTAACAATGATATTTTCATCATCACATTTTGGCCAAAATCACATATGTGGCAAGGCATTATCGAAGTTATGGCATTTTTGCAGCATACTGGTTTTTATACATAGGTATCACAAGATTTATCTTCATCAAAGATAGATGTTAATACCATTATAAAAACTATACCAGTCAGAACAAGGTTCAAAGGTGAAAACACTCAAAACAGAGAGTTCACGGTGAAATACAATTCGCTACGGAATTTCCTGTAACAGAGAGTTTGCAGCAAATTTGTACATTGCGAACTCTCATTTTCATCATATATTTGAAATATACGAACTAGGTTTTCTGAATTTTTTTATGGAGGAGAAACATAATTTCTTTGACTTTCTGACCAAAAATCATCCCGATCCAATTCTTCGTTTGGGAGAAAAGTAAAAATAAGCATTTATAGGAAAGTTCACAGCGCATCCTCCAAATGTGTTGCGAAGTCTAATAGTTTGATAAATTTGAATTATGGGAGGGTTGTCATCTATCAGAAATGGTTTGAATGTTTTAATAGGAGGTAATTAGACATGAGGGACATGTGTTCTATCACAATATCAAGCAACATGACCTATTTCAAAATGCATTTATCACAATAGACAAGATCCAAGAAAATAGGAGCTAGATGGATTTTTTGTTTCACCTTGTTGTAACAACTCCTAGAGAAAAGGGAATCCAATGCAACCACTTGGGATTAGACATCTTTAGATTAGGAAGGAATGATAAATAGAATTTTTTTTTTGATGAAAGAGTTCATTTCATGATCCAAGAGAGGTTCATGAGAGCTTAATAGGCAGTTTACCTGTTTGTGTTTATTTGTAAGCCTAAGGGCCTATGATGTAACATTTTCTGCCATTAAATATTCATGAGATTTGTTTATCAGAATGTCTTATTTCTTATCCATTTCTTTGCCATCATCTTTCTTGGATGTAATGCATATTTTGAAGATCAAAGGTTTCATGTGATTAATGGATTCCTAAACAATAGAGGATCTTTTGTAACTTGTCTATTAATCTATGTTTTGTTCAAGCTTTATTTAATCTATTGTATGATGGATGTTCTTCTTTTTGTTATATTCTCTATGCTTCTACCCATAATTATATAAACCTTTTGTCTGGTATAGATTTTTATTTCCTTTGCTCTGTAGGATGTTTATGACTCCATACCCATTGGTATCCTACTATTATGGAGTTTGTTTCCCTTTCTTTTCTCAGAGTCTTGATGGTCTACCTACACATAAACTTAATTTAATTCTTCAGTTTTCCAGCATTCAAATGGGTATTGGGCTTGTTCTTAAATAAGTCTAGGAACAACTCCTGGTGCTAACATTTCTTGCGCCATTGTCGGGGATGAAGTTGAAGATTTTCCATGGGAGAAACGATAAATCTTAGATCCGGTATTTGATGTTGAACAATGCCTAGTGACACAGTATAGACTGCAATTTTTCACCATGGTGACTCCACACATTTGAAGAACATTTTGGTGATTCAATCAATAATCCACTGGAGGACAAGCTCATTCAATAGATACATGGAAGGATAGTACGGGAAAAGTAGGTATTCAAGCTTGAGTTTTCTCCAAGATGCAATATTCTTTATTGTCAAATTTGTTTTTCCTCGGCATATCAAAATATTTTTTCTTTTCCTACTGCAATCAAATGAGGACCACAATTATGAATTTGGATATCCTTCTTCTTGCATTGTTGAGCCTGACCAAGAGTCTTCATCTGAATCATATGATGTACATGATCAATTTTGTAAGCCTCACGTAACCAAAATTGATATATTTCCTCATGTACCTAATCTTATTCCCTCAAATATCTTGGGAAGATATATACCTTTAATATTTCCAAACACCCTTCATGACTTTCCAGTGAAGCACTATAAGTACCTACCTATATTTTATGGAGACAAGCCTTCAGCTAAAAAACACATTAATAATTTTGAGCATTTCGTTGACTTTTTTGAGATTGAACATGTTGATGTTTACATCAGAACTTTTTATCAATCACTAAAAGGCGATGCTAAAGAATTTTTTAGACACTTACAACCCGAATCCCTTAGCTCATCAGAGGAAATGAAGGACCTCTTTCTAAAATTTTGGGGTGAGAGGAAACCTTTGGATCAACTCCTTTCAGATTTTTATTCCATGAAGAAACAAGGGAATGAGACCGTGTCAATGATTTAGAGGAGGTTTCATAGTTTTTATCAAAATACTCCTAAAGGGATTCAACCTACTGAAGTTTCTTCCATTCTCTATTTTTCTATAGCCCTTCATCCACAGTTATCTCTTCTTTTGATGGATAGGAAGTCTTTGTCTTGCAGCAGATGTTTGGTGATGCTTAGGAAGTTGAAGATAATTTTAGAGCATGTTGAAATCTTTTAGATCAGATCGTCGACTTACCAACTATTGTTCCAAATCGCCCTCTTGTTGATAGTCAAGAGGTTTCTGATTTACTTATCTATGATAAGTATTATAGTGATTATGATACTGATTTTATAAAGAAACCAGTTGTAGCTATTTTATCAGAAAATGATTCTTTTCAAAAAGTTAATGAAAACCTTTAGCCCATATATTATAATTTCACAATTGAAAATAGAGAAACTAATCAACCTACTGGAGGTGATTTTTTTCTTTTGTTCTTTTGTTCTTTTGATTTGTTTAGAAAGGATTTTAAAGCCACTAAAGAAGCACAAAAGTTTGAGTTTTTGGAAAATCACATAGGGTTTCTAGAACTCGATAATGAGATATGCCAACAACATCGTTTCCAAAACCATTATGTTGAAAGTGAGGTGCCTTCTCTGGAATATGAAGAGAGAAGTGAGGATAGTTACTCAATGTTGTCTTCAAGTTTCTCTTTTTCTGAGATTTTCAAAGAAACATATGAAAATCAGAAATTTGAAATTTCCTTTTTTGAAACCCTAGACGGTGTCCCAATTTATGATGATTATAAGGAACAGATGCAAGAAAATAGTGAAGAGGGGCAAATTATCTCAAATGCTCTTAAAAAACAAGGTTTTTCATTTATTGAAAATTTAGACATAGGTTTTCCAACGAGTAAAGATCAGATTTTTGTTGAACAATTGGGAGATGTTCCAATTGATTAATGCCCAAAATACATGATTTTTATTTTTTACATACATGATTAGGAAAGTGATCAGACTATTACTTATGTTTTTGAGAAAGATATGGATATTGAATATTTGGAACAAAGATCATCTGTTGTGGAGGAAAAGGATGGCATATTTCCTTATGTTTATGAACCAAAAAATGTTTCAGATGCAGGATGCCCCTCCCTCTTTGTTGATCAACAAGTGGTATGCACCCATGTTTTACAAGACCCTTTTGCATTCTGGTTGAAGAAATCAGGGAGAGATATTTTTGGGGATTAGATGGGGACAATTAGTGGATGTAGTTCTTTAGTAAAGATGAGTTTTTTGTACAGAGTCAATTTTCAGTTTGAGTTTCCATATAAAAGTTCTGTCATTTTATTTCTGAGTAAAATCATAAAAAAAATTCAAAAAATAGATGAGATAATTACATGGTTGGATTGGATCTTTAACTTCACCTAACCAGGAAATCCATGGATTAGCTTAGAGTAGGTAGGAGTGTTTTGATAATAAGCTCACAGTTCTGAGCATATTTTGAGCATTCATTAGTTTTTCATTTTGGTTTTTAGCATGGCACATGGTCTACAGGTTCTTGGTAGGCCTCAAGGAGAATTCCATCCCCTATGGAGACAAATGTTAACACTAATATTTGCATCATCAAATTTTGGCCAAAATTTTTGAAGCATAATGGTTTTTATACATAGGTATCACAAGATTTATCTTCAGCAATGGCAAAGGTTAAGACCATTGTACAAACTATACCAGTCGGAACAAGGTTCAAAGGTGAAAACACTCAAAACAAAGAATTCACACCAAAATACAATTCCCTGCTAAATTTCTTGTAACAGAGAGTTTGCAACAAATTTGTATGTTGTGAACTCTCATTTTCATCATATCTTGAAATATAAAAATTGGGATTTTTTGAAATTGGTTTTGGAGGAGAAACATAATGTCTTTGACATTATGACCAAAAATCATCCCGACCCAGTTTGTCATTTGGGAGAAAAGTGAAAATAAGTATATACAGGAAAGTTCACAGTGCATCCTGCAGATGTGTTGCAAACTCAAATAGTTTGATAAATCCAAATTATGGGATGGATTCCAGTTGTCAGAAAGGGTTTGAATGGTTTCCTAGTAGGTAGTTGTACATGACGGACATCTTTTCTATCACCATATCAGGAAACATGACATGTTTCAAAAGGAATTTATCACAATCGACAAGATCCAAAAAAATAAGAGCTAGGTAGATTTTTTGTTTCACCTTGTTGTAACAACTACTATTGAAAAGGGAATCCAATGCAACCACTTGGGATTAGACCTCTTTAGAGTAGGAAGGAATGATACACTATTGATATAAGTTGTTTCGTTGATGAAAGAGTTCAGTTCATGATCCAAGAGAGGTTCATGAGATCTTAAGAGGAAGTTTACCTATGTGTGTTTATTTGAAAGCCTGAGGGCATGTGATGTAACATTTTTTGCCATCAAAGATTCAAGAGATTTGTTTATCATATTGTGTTATTTTCTCTCCATATCGTTGGCATCATATTTCTTGAATATAATGCATATTTTGAAGATCAAAGTATTCCTGTGATTAATGGATTCCTGAAAAATAGAGGATATGTTGTAACTTGTATATTAATCTTTGTTTTGTTCAAGTTTTCTTTAATCTGTTTTGTAGAAAGGACATGTGTATTATGGATGTTCTTACTTTTTTTATACTCTCTATGCTTCTACCCATAATTATATAAACCTTTTATCTAGTATATAGTTTGATTTCCTTTGATATGTAGGATTTTTATGACTCCATGCCCATTGGTAGCCTACTGATTTGCAGTTTGTTTCCCTTTATTTTCTCATAGAGTCTTGATGGTCTACCTAAACATAAAC
>SNQJ01S0065320.1:45636-65746 GCA_010110895.2 Picea sitchensis | reverse complement strand
TGGATGGGGTCCAACGGTCACTGACTCTTCTTCCTTTTTCCTCTTTAAGCTCTTGCTGTGCGAGTTTTCTTCGAGGCTGCTCCTCCTGAGCTTTTACTTCTAAATCCCTACGGGGTTTTATCCTTCTTATCCTACTGTCTCTATTGTTTCCATTAATGACAACAACAATCACTGCATTCTATCCACTGAATTTGCCAACAACAATCACTGCATTCTATCCACTGAATTTGCCAACACAATGGTGGCAATGGTGTAAAAATACACACCGAGGGTATATTTCTTGGAAAGCATTTGTTTTAGACCTTTATGAACACTTTGACACAAACACTCATCATTTGGGATGCTTGACCCAGATTAAATAGTCTAGTACAATTGAATACTACATCACTTCTTTTGAGTAATTGGATTTCCCAACTAAAGGAATTCCAGACACCTTCGTCTGTGAATGCTTTATTAGTGGCCTTAAGGACAATAATCAAGCTCATTTCATAATGATTTACCCCTAGACCTGGCTTGAATCTACTTATCAAGCCAATAAATCACAATAAGTAGTCTCTTCTCAAATCGAAAATCCATCCCTTTTTCCACATTCTCGACCCACCAATATAGCTCCTCCTTCCCCTCCTCTTAGGGTCCAAAAATCAACAAGGGAAGAAATTCTTGGACATTAAATTAATGGTATTTTCTATAATTTTGTTGAAAAATGTTTTCTGGGGAACAAATGTAAGGAGAAACATAATTTTATGGCCATTTCTAAGGAAACTTATGAAGATTATGGTGATGTCTCTCCTCTTGAATCATTTCCCTAGGCCTATAATAATAGTTGTGCCTCTGATCCACCATAATTTGAACCCCTCATCTCTCTGCAGGATCTCAATGGTATCTCATCTCCCCAAACCATTAAGTTAATTATCTATATCAATTATTAGAAAGTCAATATCATCATCGACAATGGAAACACCCATAATTTTATTCATCGTCGAATTTCTCAAGAGACCATTTTCTATATCCATGCAGTCACTAAATTCCAAATCATGATTGTTAATTGTGGTTCCATGAAATTTGGGGGTCATTGTGAAAATATGCTCCTACAAATTGGTCATTATAATATGAAATCCCACATGTTTTTTAAATGGGTGGTTGCGACATTTTTCTAGGTGCTGAAAGGTTACACACACTAGGCCCCATCACCATGGAATTAAATAAATTATACATGATCTTCCAACAATATGGAAAGTGGTACAAGTTCTAAGGCATCACGGTAGGTTCCCTCGAGATTGCATTCAGTTTATACTAAATGGAGAAACTCCTAAAAAAGGTTCATTTTAAAATTATTGTCTAATTCCATACCATTCAAGAAGTTGAGACTCCCTCCCCCATTTTCATCCCAACATGTAGCTTATCCTCTCCAAACACTAATTTATTTTTGACAAACCCCAAGGAATCCCACCCTCCCATGTCCACCATGATCATTCCATTCCACTTTTCCATGGTAGTCTTCCTTCTAATGTTTTCCCTTATCCTCACCGATTTTCCCAAAAAAATGACATTGGATTTTTTTTCAAGAATTGTTAGTTGTGGGTGTCATCTACCCTAGTATAATCCCTTATTATTCTCTCATAATAATGATACTCAATAAGGAAGGTACATCGTGCATGTTCCATAACTTCTGATCCCTCAACAAAATTACCATCAAAGAAAAATTTCCCATTCCCATCATTGATGACCTTTTGGATGAACTGAGAGGTGCTCAATCCTTTACCAAAATTGATCTACATTCTAGCTACCACTAGATACAAATGAAGGATGATGATATTCCCAAAACTGATTTTTATACTCATGAAGGCCATTCTTAGTTCTTGGTCATTCCACTAGTAAATTTGAGTCGTTTTGCGACGGTTATTTCAATGCTCATGCGACGCTCTTTCGTGAATATGGAGATGAATCTTGGACCCCCCAAACATCACATCACATGTTGTGGAAATTGTGACAAACCTAGGATATTGTTGCCCGAGCAACAACTTAAGGATGTTGTTGCACACGAGACAACCTAAAGATATTGTCATGAGAGAAACAACCCAAGGAAATAGTCGTGAGAGAGACGACCCAAGGAGATCATAGTGAGAGACACAACCCAAGGATATCGTTGCAAGAGAGATGAATTAAAGAGATCGTCATGGTTGAGATGACCCAAGGATGTCGTCACTCATGAGACAACCCAATGATGTCATAGCACGATAGATGACCTAAGGTGCTTGTCATTCGTCGCACGAGAGACGAATTATGAAATGAATCATTGCGATGAACTATCAATACCATCGACGATATAATTCATCACAAGAGAGATGGGTCTAAGTATTTAAAAAAAAAATGAAAAAATATTCTACTATTATGTTTGCATGAATAATCCTTGTCACTACTATTGTACTCTATGGTCAACCTGAAATAATTTCATTTAAAGTGAATTGATGTTTCCATGTTAGAAAAAGTTAATAGAAACATTCATGGTCCATGCTCTTAGCTAAGTCCTCCTTGATTCATTATTTATATGTACATTAATTAGTAGTGAAATAAATTTAATAGAAAACCTAAGCAATATACCATACAAGATATGTGTCACAAGAAAGTGTGCTAGATTTAAGAAAGTGCCAAACAAGGATTCAAATTATTTTGCAACAATCTACAAAAAATTTATAATTCCTTGGTGAGATTTGATCTAGCGATAGTTGTAGATGTTCCTGACAGGGGCACTCACCAAGGGAAAATGTGTTGCACTAAGAAAAGTTCACTAGTAGTGGAAAACCATGAGGATGCCAAGTTTTTGATAGATAACAACTTTAGCATGCAATATGGGTAGTGTGTTGAATCACTTAGCTAGGAAAACCTTTGATTGCAATATGATGGAACAATTCAAGAAAGGGTTCATGAGTTTGAGCACCCACTGATTTTGATTCATCACTGCAAAGACCAACAAGATGAAAGTAATGAAGAAATTTTTCTTTGTAATTTTCAGTAGGGTCTATGTGAACTAGAATTGAAGGCTATTATAGGAGAGTAATTAACCATTTCAAATAGGGTGTTTAGTAAATTTGCGATGAGACCGACTCAAAAAAACTTAAGAAAAATGAAGGTTTTGGTAGAACCTTTTCCAACTATGGAATAAATTGAGAAACGTTTGGGTTCCTTAGAGTAATGAAGCACTAATTTCAATGACCAAGCAATGGTTAAAGAAAATAAATAAACATATTTGGAACATGTTGAAGTGTTGGATAAATAGTGGTGTGGTGTTACACCCAACCAACAATTGGCTAGCCAAGTTGTTAAGTATATTAAGGTAGTTCTCGATGAAGAATTTGAGGTGCCACATGAGTTTTTGTATGAACTTGGTTGTTGCACGGTACATGCGCAATTTTATGGTGAAAAAATAAATAGTGTTAACAACCATGAAAGTGTGTACATCATACGACAAAAGTGTCAAAACCGATCATCAAGAAAAATAAAATAATTTTGGAATGAGTTTCAACTTTCAAAAGAGAATAGATTCCACACAACTAAATTGATGGATGAGAAAAAGAGCATACCATGTCATGTGAAAAAGAGAATGTAATGCATACCCTATCCTGTTGAGCCTTTACTATTGTCAAAGTATCAATAGCTTGGAGTCCACTAATTTTTTCATGAGCCATTGGTACAACATCTAGAGCATCCGCAAATGCGTGAACTGCATACTGTAGTAAATAAAAAGAGAATTATATTTATTTTTTAGTAAAAACTAAACAATACTTTTAAGACATGTCAATAAATCCTAATATAAATTAAAATCTATAAGATTGCAAATAGTAAACACCATTGATATTCTTTTTTGGAAAATCCATATGAGAGGATATTAAATAGTGACAACCACACACACACACACACACACACACACACACACACACACACACACACACACACACAAACATCTCATATGCGACAATCTGAATAAGATCCTCTTGGTTTCGATAATAATTTATTGGAGCCATGTGATCTTGGAGAAAACCTCCTTCGATCTAAAGGAGTGACAACAAAGTCAACATTGACTATATTGTTTCTCTGTTGGATCGAGAGGGGTTTTCTCCAAGAATAAATGGCTCCAATAATTTTTTCTCTAATGAACATGGCCAACCGTGTGAAGGTGGAAGATCCTATGGCTCATGTCCCCCCTCACATCACTCTTAGTTCCCCAATACCAAATCTATATTATAATAAAAAATATGCATTAAAAATATTCAAAATTGATAAAAAATGATTATAAAGCTATAAATGAGGTTTATCATTCAAAGGCATATGTCATAAAAAGGAGTTTTTATAAATGATATTTATCATCCAAAATATGTTCCAAATATACTAGCTATATAATGTACATTGATTTGTCTTATAAAATTATTATACATCATAAATTTATTTTAGTCTTCTAGTCCAATTCATAAGTAATTCAATAGCCTCCCTGTATACCTTTTTCAAGGGCTTTTCAATAACTGATGTTGCTTCAGCCTTCTGATGTCAAGAATGCCTAGTCTTGTACCCACAACGTGGAGGTTTCTTTGAGGGGATCTGTAACATACCCTAGCCTCCAAAGTTGATCATGCGAACAAAAATCTTTCATTCTCTGATATAAATTTGTAGTGTCTCCAACCATCCCAGGGTCGGGCCATGCCACCTTACATAAATACTCACTTTCATTTGCAGAAAATATCATACTTAATAAATTTAAAACTACATCTACTTTATGTTAACATACATTTATAATGAAGATTTAAACATACATAAACATTCTTCTACAACATAGATTTATGTGGAATTAACAATAAAACATACATGCATCAAACATAGGCAATTCTTATAAATAACAAACATGTACTTAAACATGGCATGTGACATTAACACAATTGATACTTATACTTTAATTGATTTCCATCAACTACGTGTAGACCTTCCATGAACCTCCCAGCCTTAGACCACGTTACTCATCACTCTCAGTAGTGGGTTACCCTCGAGCTGGGACTAAACGCCACCCAGGTAAGGGATTCCTAGGAAAGAAATAGACTACATAAAGTCACACAGTACATTAGGAAATATTCCTTCCTAGGAGCCAACTTACACACACAACTCACAACCTCTCATTCCCCACATGCCTATCCCACCCCGAGAAGTATACACCTTCAATATTCAAAAGTCCATCGACTGCTTCACTTCCCTTCCAGGGCTTTAGTAACAGGTTAGGCAATAATTCTTAGAGTTCTGTAGTTTTTTTTGGGTTCCCTCCAGGGGAATTCACTTCCCCAATAACCTCTCTCACCCAGAGAGAGTTCCTCACAGGAATGACAACTTGCTTCTTCAATCCACGGGCCTGACAACCCACTTCTTTTGTCCAACTCCTAAGTCAAATGATAAGGGTGATGGTAGCAAGAAAACTCATGTATGTCACAAATGATGGCAACAACAACCAATCGTTAAGGCAGGGTACGATCTCAATTAAGTACATGTGTGTGAAAGTTTCAAAGTTCGACGATGGAGGAGATTCAATGATGGAGAGGATTACTGCGTCCATCAGTCTGTGAGTGCATGAGGAAAGATGGCCATAATGACCGAGAAAAGCACACAATGAACTGATTTCCCACATAAAACTCCATGTCCCAAATTAGACACCTTTCCTCTTGAAGTTTCATGAGATACACTTCTCATTCCTTCCCCTTCCCAGAGGAGCTTAGGATAACAATAGTTATTTTCCAAACCTTAGTATTTTATGAAAATATGTTATAATATTCCATTGGGGTTAATACCTCAATATTAGCCTTTTTTCCTAGCCTCTCAACCCTTCCCTTTCCCTACCTAGTGGAGCTTACTCCCCCATAAATCTTTCTTTGTTGTCGGTCTACACACAATGATGTAATTATATTAATGATGTGATTATTTACATATACAAAATCAGGCTCTTTGGCCTTCAAAATCTAGGCTCTCCGACCTAATAAACACATAAGCCTCCCATCTTATAAACACTTGGCTCACTATCCTATAAAAATATTACAATTCAGCAGGGGCTCGGCCTTGGGTTATTACAATCCCCTCCCCTTATTTATGCACTTTCCTCAGTGCATCATATTTACATATTACAACAAGATTTAAAAAAATCCTCTAAAATGTGCGGGTATTTTGCCAGCATGACCTCTTCGTGCTCCCAAGTGGCATCTTCAGGACCATACCAGGTCCATTGGAACTTTACAAGTTCGATGGCTTGATTCTGAAGATGCTTGATTTGTTGGTCTAGAATGCATACCAGATGCACTTGAAAAGCGCCTTCTTGCTCCACCTGAATCAGATTCCAATCAATAACATGGTTAACACCAGGTATATATTTCTTAAGAAATGATACATGGAATACATTATGAATGGTCATAGATGCAGGTAATGCAAGCATATAAGCTACAGGCCCAACCCTTTCTAGGATTTCAAATGGCCCACAGTAACGAGCTGCCAATTTGGAACAGTTTCCCAACTTCTGAGAAATTCTATTGGCCTTTATTTTCAGAAACACATGATCTACGATACATAATTCTCTATGAATTATTCCCTTATCATCGTATCATTTCTTCTTGACTTGAGAAAAAATTAAATTCTACTTAAGCTTTGACATCTACTCTTCCATTTCCTTGAGCAACTCAGGCCCAACTACTACTCTATCAGTTGGGTTTTCCCAGCTTATGGGTGTGTTACTCTTTCTTCCATAAAGTGCCTCAAATGGGCTCATCTTCAGAGATTATTGGTACCCATTGTGTTAGGAAAATTATACCAAGTGTAGATAATCCTCCCAATTTGATGGTTTTTCCACCACATACATTCTTATCATATCCTCTATTACTTGGTTAACCCTTTATTTTTTCCCATCAGAATCATGATGATAAGTTGTGTTGAATTTTAGATTGGTTTCAAACCCTTTGAATAATCCCTTCCAAAAAGTTTAGGTGAACTTTGGGTCTCTGTTAGACACAATTGTCTTGGGTATTCCATGGAAGCGTGCTACTTCCCTCATATAAATATCAACAACATTGGTTTCCTTGTGAGTAGTCTTCATTGGAATGAAATGGGAAACTTTAGTAAGCTTGTCCACCACCACCATGATAGAATCATGTTGTTTGCTTGTTCTGGGTAATTTAGTGATGAAATCCATTGACACCGCTTCCCACTTCCACTTAGGAATGGGAAATGAATGAAGAAACCCAGTTGGGTGTCTATGCTCTGGCTTGACATTTTGACACTCCAGACATTTAACAATGTACTCAACAATTTCTCTCTTCATGCTTGGCCAATAGTACTGCATTTTGACTATTGCAACTATTTTATGATATCGTGGGTGTCCAACATAAGGTATATTATGAATCTCCTTAAAGATCGTACTCCTCAATTCATGAGAATTGGGTACATAAATTATGTTCCTGTATAGGATCATTTCATCATTTCCCAATTTATAATCTTCAACCTTCTGCGACATTTTACCTTGCTATAATTTTGTTACTATCTCCATGTACTACAAATCTACTTTTGGAGCCTCAGAAATTCTGCCTTTAAGATCATTTTGATACATGATAATGGTTGTAGCATGCAGTTCATGCACTCTCCTTATGAGTGCATCAACCACCTTGTTCTATTTTCCTTTGATGTTCTTGATATCAAAGTCATACTCACAGAGGAATTTCAACCATCTTCTTTGCCTAGCATTTAAGGTTGATTGATCAAAAAAATATTCCAGACCATTATGGTCTATCCTCAGCTCAAATATTTTTCCCATGAGGTAGGGCCTCCACTTATTCAAGGCGTACACTATGGCTACCAACTCCAAATCATGAGTGGCATAGATCCTTTCAAGCTCTTTCAATTTTTGGGATTTAAAAGATATCACAAACCCATTCTGAATGAGGACTCCAACAAGTCCTCATTTACATGCATCTGTGCAAACCACGAAGTCTTCATTCAGATCAAAAATCCTTAGAATTGGAGAGCTGGTTAACAACTACTTCAATTGCTGGAAGCTTCTTTCACATTCTATTGGCCATTGAAAATTCACCCCCTTCCTTTACAAGGAAGTAATCGGGTGAGCACTCCTTTAAAACCCTGCAATGAATATTATGTAGTATCCAGCTAGACCCATGAAGGATTTGACTTCTATCACATTCTTAGGTGTTTTCCACCCTTTAATATCTTCAATATTTTCAGAGTCCACCGCTATTCCTTCTTCGGATATGATATTCCCCAAATAGTGAATTCGATTCTGATAAAATGAGCACTTTCTCAATTTGGAATACAGTTGGTGCTCTATTAAAACTTGTAACACCATCCTCAGGTGATGCTCATGCTCTTCTTCTGACTTGGAATATAAAAGGATGTCATCCAAAAATACAATGAAAAACTTGTCTAAGTATTCCCAGAAAACACCATTCATTAATCTGGTGAATTTGATAACCCAAATGGCACCACTATGAACTCGTAATGACCGTACTTTATTCTGAAGGAAATATTGCTGATGTCTTCATCTATGATCCTTACTTGATGGTATCCTGACTTGAGATCAATATTTGAAAATATCCTTGTATCCTTTAACTGATCAAAGAGATAATCAATCCTTGGCAAAGGATGCATGTTCTTTATAGTTATGTTGTTTAACTTCTTGAAATTTATGCACAACCTCAATGTACCGTCCTTTTTCTTTACAAATAAAACTAGGGAACCCCAAGGTGACACACTTGGGAATATATACCCCTTCTTCAAAATCTCTTCAAGATGGATTTGAAACTCCTTCATCTTTGGTGTACTCATCCGATAGGGAGTCTTCAATATTGGAGCTGATCGAGGCATCAAATTTATAGAGAAATCAATATCTCTCTTTGGGGGTAGTCCCGGTATCTCCTTAAACACATTGTCAAACTCTTTTAGGACTGCATGATCCTCAAGATTTTGCACCTTATCCTTATGTTCTTCCTCCATATGAGATGAAAATATTTGGTATCCCTTCCTATAGAAATTCTTCAATTGCATTGCTGATATTTCTCAGATAATAAATTCCCTGAGAATTCCTTGGATTTTTCTTGGGTTTCCTTCCTCATTCAGGAAAGTAAATTCCTTTTTATGACAGTCTAATAATGTTGATACTGAGAGGGCGGTGAATCAATATCAAGTAAAATTTAAAAAAAATTCAACTTATACTTAAACCATTCAATTATATCCAATGAGAAATGAACAATAGTATAAGAGTTACACAATACACCACAATACACCATGCACAATATATGAGAATTAATCTATAGTTATTGTTCAAGGGAAGTAATGACTTCCAAAGGTAGCTACAGATTCCAAATATAAAGGGAGGGATAAACCTCCAAGAGGAAGATACAATCCTCCAATATCAAGAGAGGTTTGACCTCTCCACCCTTGCCCCTTCCTTCCACCCAAGAATATATGAGAGATAATAAAGCTTTACATTAAATCATCACCATTAACCAACCATCACATAGAACCTGATAATTCTTCCTGAGACTTCTTCAACTTCTGAAATTCCTCAATTATTGGAATAATATGATCCTGTAGATAATATTACTCAATGTATTCTCTAAAACTTATCCAATTTTCACTCCTTGAATCCTCCCCAAAAAGAAGTTATAGAGAGAATGATAGACCTTGTTTAATTCTTGTTTATTCAGAAGAGAGAAATTGTACGGAATGCCCCGCGCTCAATATTTAACATCAGATTCTGAAAATTGCACACAAGAAACTAAAGTCCGTAATATTTCCAATGAAATTGGTCCCACTTCATTTGGATTCTCTATGAATAAGTTATGATTGTTTTACCCGGAACACCTATTTATTGACTAGCTTCAAGACTGGTTAAAAACCCTATCTTCCACATAGTGTATCTCCATAATTATAGTGAATCAAGAGCTGAAACTTTTACCATAGGTACCTTGATATGTCTTATCAATACAAGAGCAATTTCACCATCTGAATCGTTCTAGAAATTTTTTTATAGCGAAAATGGTAAGATGCTTGTAAATAACATACCTTAGAACACATCACCAAAAGACTTCATCCTCCCTTGAAATCCGACCTTCTTTACTTTTGATTTCCTATGAAATTCAACTTGTGTGTCAAATTAATGTATAATGATATTTATTTATAAAATTTATGTCACTTCATTTTAACATTAGGGCCGACCTGACACTTTCTTATTTTGTAATTCTCTTCTTTAATTATCTTCAGGGCCCACATGTACTTCCTTCTTCAATTCACTTTGTCATCTTATAAAATTCATTTCTCCTCAACCATGAGGATCCACGTGACGTGCCACATACCACCAGAAACAACATGATGTATAATATCCATCCATGGATTTTGTATCTGCATGTGCATTGTCCTTCATGTCCAAATACCTTCATCAATCTTGCGGTCCAAAACCAATGACTAGGGTTGACATCAATGACAACAACCAATGTTCCAACAAATACATCATGGTGTTGGTCCAACAAATCCATATCAATTAAAAAATCTTATGAACCCAAGGACATGATGTTCAAATTTTCCTTTGTACTTATCCCATTCATTTCCACTGGACATGATTTAACTAGCTTAAGAACTTTTATCTGGATCCTGTAGCCAGATGCATCAACCAAGATTTACCATTCTTTCTTCTTGGAAATTGAAATATTTCCACTACCTTAGGATATATATATAGATATGAATAGCTCCTGAATCTATTAAAATAGTAAAAATATGGTTATTGATCATACCTTCTGCTTCAATCATGTGTGATTGAAACTCTGCTTGCTTGTTGTCTAGGGATGTATAGATCCATGGAACACTTCTCCCCATGTCCTCCACTATTTTTACTTTTTGTACATTGTGGAAAAATCTCACTTTGTCTTTTCGATGAGGAAAATCTCTATACAAATGATCTCCTTTACAACCCCAACATTGAATGGGTGTCTTCCTTGGCCTTTTCCCACCTATCTCAGTCATTCTGGGCTCTCTAAGGGTTTGTTTTCCCTGAGAACTATTTCCGAAGAAGGGTGGTTTGTTCCCCTTCTTCCTCTTCTCCATATTGAACTTCTTCTTGTCTTCCCAGGATCTTTGTAAAGTAGGATTTCCTTTATGCTGATCATATAAGAACTTGGCTCTTCTTATGGTTTCCTACAAAGTTTTAGGATCACCATATTGAATTTTATCACTAGTGAAATATGGAAAACCACTCAAGTATATATGGATCTTAACTGTCTCATATTTGATGAAGGAGACATACTTCAATAGTTATAAAAATATCCTTTCATACTCATCAATGGTCATTCTTCCTAGTTTGAGTTCGAATAACTCTTTCATATTTTTATCATGATACCTCTTAGTTAAGTATTTCTTCTCAAAATGCTTCTTGAATTCCTTCCATGTAAAATTATTCTCTCTAAGGTGTTGCACTTGAACAAGTTGATTCCCCCCACATGGATTCATTTCCTTTCAACTGATAAATAACAATTCTTCCTTTCGCATGAGAAGAATAGTTATGAAGTTGGAAGTATTTTCTCATTCCCATCATCCATGTCTCAACATATTCATCTTTCTTGTGCTCTCCATCAAAAGTAGGAGGTTTGATCTTATTCATTTCTCCTCTGAATTCATCCACCCCAGATCTCTTATGCTTATTTCCAAGGGATGGACTAGAGATATTATTTTCCCTCCTTTTGGATTGTCTTTGAGAGTGATGGTGATGTCTGCTATCACTCCTGGATCTTCCTTTTTCCTCAGGGGTCTCGTGGCTTCCTGATTTGCTGGAGCCACTCTCCTTATCCAACTTCTTTTCTATTCTATCCAAGCTCTTCGTTAACTTCATATTGAATTCTTCCTGGTAATATTTTCACTAATAGTTTCATTCATAATCCTTTCATTATCATCCTTGTGACTCTGGACATATTTTTGCAAATTTCTAATGGTCTCTACCAAATTCATGTTATCATCCTTTCCTTCTCCATGTCCAATGGAGGTTGTTCCTTCCATACCCAAATGGACATCCATTCCTCGGATTTCATCTTGCTGGTTGTAAGCCCCCTGTGTATCATTCATCTCTCTATACTCTGTGTTGATATGATCTGATCAATTTGTTGTTAATTCTGCAAAATGTGCAACCAACAAAACATTGTCATGTTCACTAACTTAACAATTTCAAGAAAAATATGAACCATTTTGGTTCAATAATATATCATACTTATTTTTGTTGATTTCTTCAGTAGTTTTTTTATCAGTCTCCCTTATCAGAAGAACAACTATGTTCTATGGTCCCATACCTTTCCAATGACTGCTTCCTTTCTCAATTCTGAGCTTTGAGCATAAAGTTGTTGAAGCAGGACCTCCCATCCTAAAACCTTTTTATGCAGTCTTCTGCTGTAACTGTATTGTAACCCCCGAAATTGGGGTGCCAAGGATCATCTTATCTCTCATATTCGATCACTAACAATATCTAATATATGAATAACTAGAGTTTTAATACAGAGGCGCTAAAATCTGTTAAAATCATATGCTCGAGAGCTATGACTCGATTCTATTCCTTGTCTTCTAATCAATGGTGTAGATCGAACTGACGTGGAGATATATGATCATGAACAATTGTGGGGTCCCAACTAGCATGGAATTTATCTCCATCGTCGAGTTCCAAAATGGAATATGCATGTTGGTATTGGAATCAATATGAGTCGTCTCTCTTTTGGTGGGTGTCGATCGACAATCAATGTGGATTGCGGAACCAAAATATGTGCAGATGTTAACACACCCTTTGAATCCCATAATGGATCTTCCCGAGATTTGGGAGTTTTGGCCACTGCATGTTGAATTGTCCCCTAATGTTGAACAAATGGAAGGTTTTATCCTTTCCTAGGTATCCGTTGGATCCAATGGTCCAGGTTCTCTTCGAGCTCCCAGGGCTCCGGGACCTTTCAACACAAATCTAAGTGATTCCTTCGGAGTATTGGTTCTCTGTACCTCCTCCAATATTCTTCCACACATCCTTTGTAACAGATGATCAAGATTGACTCTAGCCCTTGGGCCTTTGGGAGTCCTCAATATTATACAAGACAAGTCTCAAACCTCTTGGAGTATCAAATCTTTGGATCTCATGATCCGATAACACCTTTCCCCCCCTCGCTAATGAACAATGAGGATTTTCTTTGTGAATCCAACACTTCAGGAGTTCAAGTACCTTCACACTCGTGATCTCTAGTTCCTCTAGACTAGTCTTCCTCCAAAGCATGGGATATCTCACCATGTGTCCCTCACAACATATGGATTGGATGGCCTCTATTGTTCATAGCTTTGGTTGTATTGCAAACTCCACACCTTATTTCCTCCAGAGTGATCCTCCTCCGGAGTCCTAGATCCAATGACACACATCCTGGTAGATGGATGGTGTGGATCTACTTCGGCTCCCCACAACTTCAAAAGTCTACTCTCATGTGCACTTGGCATTCGGAAACCACCGAACTTGTGAAGTCTGAAGGACTTCCAGACTTAAACCTTTCACAACTTATCTATATTCGATGGTTGTCGGTCCTCCATGCTTAGATCCTATGACAGTGATCTTTCCTCCTCTATGTGCTCTTCTCCTCCTTTTTGGATGTATATCTGACGGTCCAGATTGCTCACAGCAGCCAATCCAATGGCACCTATATCTTTTCCTGCACGTTACTACACTTTCCTCCTCAACTTGGAATTTCTTTGAAAATATTCAAGGGTTGCGGCCTTTATCTGCGTTCTCTACAAATATTTCCCTCCTGATCTTTGAAACTTGAAACAAGTTTCCCCATGCACACACCTTGCACGTTTTCCTCGAATTCCTGAAGGGTCTTGTCCCTTATTTTCCTTCAAAGGAAAAACTCCTTTCTTCCCTCCTAGAAACCTCTCGCTCTCTCTCCTAATATGTTGACTCCTATCTGAGGGTTTCAAAGGGGCCTAGCCCTTTATGATGTTATTTTGTAGGGTTTACTGCTTGGTCCCTATTTTCATTCTGGAAACACTATTTCTCATGAGATTTTATGGACTTCAAGGAACTTAGTCCACGACATACACTTTCACTTCTATGAAAACTGGAACTCGAAAGGTTACCCTCCTATGCACACTTTGAGCTCTATTTTCCTTGAATTTTTTAAACAATTTCCAAGTGTTTTTCTAGTGTGTGCCTTGTATGGGTCTTCTGTGCACAATTTCACTATCTCTCCTGAGCTTCCAACTCACTCAACTTCAAAGGGTCTTGACCCTTTGTTCCTTCAAAGGAATTATTGTGCCCTCCTGTCACTCTGCACTCATCCTCCCGAGATTTTTGACTTTTGTAATGGTCCTTAGTGCGCTCCTTGCACTGGCTTCACCTCTTGAATCCTAAACTCTAGAAATTCACTTGCACAATCCTTGCACTCTTTGTGCAGGCTTTCACTTGACTCTCCTTTGAGTATTAACCTTATGATGTGCCCTATTGGAATCCTTTCTCCCAGAACTCGAAGTAGAGTTTTCCCACACTCCTTTTTCCTTCTCAATGCACTCATTACAGAGCCCTTAGAGTATTCAGTAACTCTTGTAAATTGTCTTCAGAGTGTTCAACAACTCTAGACTACGCACTCCTCTGAGAGATTGTTCACTCCTTGCACCTCATTACCAATACTTCAGGCTATCTCTCCTGATCTTCTGAGTCCTGTCAATGAATCTCGTCCTGCTCACTCTTACAGGATCTGTGCATTCCTTGCACAGAAAGCCAACAGAATATCAGGTTATTTCCCCTCAGCTTCTGAGTCGATCTTGACTCGGACTTCGCTCTCTTTGCAGGCACTGTGCACTCCTTGCACCAAATATTTAAATAAGAGAAACAATTGAATCTTATGAAAATCATAAAGATTCATTCACATACACATCAAACACATGTACAGGTATGTAAAACACAGTAAACACGTTCAGAAGAAAACTTTCATATAAAACACATAAAAACCTCATGAACATGAAAAAATTCTCTTTTGTATTAATATCAAAATGGTTTTGAACAATGTTTACAAAGGTTGGAGTGAAACAGAGTCTTCAACACTTTCTCTCCTATATTGAGCTCTCTAATTTCTCATCAACTCCTACTCTAACTAATGACAATCGATACAAAGACAATTTTACCAAAAGAGGGTCTCCTCAAGCCTTCCCTCCAACTCACCGAACCTCATAAATTACATTGAATGCCAACAGATCCAAATCATACCTAAACCTATCTATCTGTCAGACCTTAAAGGCGACACTACATCTCACAATAACTTTAGCATGTTTAAATAAATGGCTCGGATTTTCATGAGCCCTCAAGCATTTAATTACATTAAAAGTTTTTAAATTTAGGGTGAATTCGAAAGGACTAGCGCATCCTCTTTGGGATCTACTCCCTCCTAGTCCACAAATGCGATGGATTTTCTAGTGATTGAATACATGGAGTGATTCTCTTGAACCATACTCCCGCACTAACAAAAATCATGATCTCTTGCTCATGGATCCCCTGTTGTTGTTGTTGAGATCCTCCAAGATCCCAAATCTGAATTTGGAGCTGTCCATATGCTCCTCTTCCTTGATGTTGCTATTGTTTCTTCCCTGCTGTTGTTTTTTATTCCTTGTTGCAGGCTCTCCTCTAATCAATTTCCTCTTGTTTTTGGCTGCCTCCGTTGTTAATTCTAGCGTCAAACTCCTTATATCCTCTATTAATCTGTCCATCTAATCCATTAGTTGTCTCCTCCTTTGTAGTCTGCTCTGCTGCAACTCCTCTTCATCAGTTTCCAACTTGACTTGTTGGATGTGTTGGCTTTGCACTATTATGCTTTCCTCCAGGGCTTCCACTTCTGCACACAAATCAATGGGTAGATCAATCTGATCTCCCATGCTGCCTTCATCTCCTGTGGCATTAACTTTCCAATCCACTGTATATTCCACTTCTACAGTGATGTCACTGAGATGTTGTTTAGTCATATCTTCTAATAATCTTCCTTCTGTCATCTCCACTACCTCTTCTTGTGCTGGTACAAATGCAACCTCATCCAAATCTTCCTCACATTAGAATTTCTCCTCTTTGTTCATGACTTCATTCCTCTGAAAGTCTTCCTTTATGTCTGGATGGCATAGCTAATCCTCCAACATTTTCAAATCCATCTCCCACTGAATGAGCATTGTACCTAAATGCCTCTCTTCTCTCCTTTCTTGGGAAGATTTCAATTTATGCACCATCTTATCCTCTTCAACAATCACTACTAATTTTCATTATGCTTCTACAATATCAACACGTGCTCCAACCTCAATTGGGTTGCTTGGAAGGAATATGCTAATTCCTCCAATGATCAAAATGTGCCTTTGATATTTCTCCTATTCCAGCACTACTTGTTGATATGAAATCCTTTCTCATCTCCTGATACTTTTAGACAGTCTCATCTCATCCTCCTTCTTTCCCACATACCAATTTGAGGTTCCACTCCTGCCCTCCTGGAAGTATATGATATCTTTGAATGATCTCATCTCATTTCTCTCCTGGAAATCTGAAAGTTCATCTACCCCCTCCTGACAGTTTATGAGATATTCAATTGATCTCTCTTCATTTCCCTCCTGTAAATTTGAACCTTCATCACTGAGGTTCCTTCCAAGATTTGGTTCACAAATGTAAACCATCTCCTCCTTTGTGTCATTGAGGTTTTCAACTTGCCTCAACCACCTCCTCAAATTATGCTTATTCCTTCTGGAAATCAATTGATGGATAGGCCACTTTGCCTTCTTCTTCATGGGCCATTCATACCTCCAACTTCCTTGTGCTTCCTGCTACATATTCAACATTATCTTGTTGAGCTCTATTCTCATCTCCTCAATCTATTTTTCCTTCGTCTCTTTACTCACCCATTGGCAAGTTCCTTGAGTTTTCTTCTTATGGCCTTCAGTAGCCATATTTCACCTATGCCTCCAAGAGCACAACTATTTTTTATGGCTCAGCCCACCTGGATGTCTAATTTTCCTTCTCTTCAACTGAGAGAATCACTAGCCTTCTCCTACAACCCTCCTAGTTATCTCCTGTTTGTTGCACACCTTGCAACAATCTTCATAGAGAATCACACCCTGCTTTCTCCTCCTTTGCTTGTTGTCTACAAACTTAAATCAGGCTCTCATACCATTTGATGTAGACCTCCACCCTCACCTGGGGCCCATGCAACCTTCTGATCTAGGATCGGTTAAATCATGGATCCAGATTGGCTCTCAGTCTCTTGATGAACCCCCTATCAATGTTCACAAGTCCTCAAATTTCCTTTATAGGTCCGTAAAATGAACCCACGGGAGTTTTCTACCTCCAATGCCCCATTCTCCTTTAATATAAAATGAAAAATATTTGTGCCCTAGCCCCTTTCACCTCCTCCCTGAATGCCAATCCAAGTTTCAGGACCTCTAAGTACCCGTAAATCCTACAAGGGATTGTAGGCCAAACTGTGGGCTTAAACCCCTTTTATATTCTTGAAAAAATAAAAAAATTTGGCCCTACCCCTCTTGGTTCCAGTGGAAATATCATATGACCATGAGTTGTGACTGAGAATCAAGAAAACATGCGCTTATCTTGATGCTCTGGAGCTACGAGCTCTAGGTGGTTCAACACTCTACTAAACCTCCAATCCTCCATACTCACGAACTAGAGAAGTCTCGAACCCCAACAAGGATCGACGTCTCACAACCTCCGTCAAGATATTCAACTCATGATGAAATTCAGGACTCCAGCCTCTGGATGCGCCTGAGTGCTAACATATAAAAACCTCTAGAGTGTCTAACCTCCATAGTGGCGAAGAATCTCACCCGATGGTCGACGTGTCTTTCAGAATCTATGGTCCCGATATTCTTCAGAATCCTTGGCTTTGATAGTTCCGAATGCTGCATCTTGAATTTTCCCCAAAGGATGAACTAATGGAGGGTTTGATCCTTCCCCATGTGTCTGCTAGATCCACCAATCCAAGTTATCTTCAGCCGCTTGGGGCTTCGGGAGATTTCAACACAAGTCTAAGTGATTCCTCCATAGTACTGGTTCTCCGAACCTCCTCCATGTAAGTTTTAAACCTGCGAAGTAAAGAAATGCATATAGATTCTTAAGAAATACAGAAATTAATCAATGGCTCATACACAGAGTACACAGAGATTTTTACCGGAAACCCTCAACCGGGAAAACCTTTCTTCTTTTCATTATATTGAATTTCACCATTCGCCATACAATATATACAATGTTTTTAGGTATTCCGTAGATACCAAAACCCTAATCCCTTAATCCAGGATTAATTTACAAATCAGATAAAAATAGCAAAATCCGCTAAAAATAGCAAAAACCACCCAAAAAGGGATCGTCAGACGCAGTTGTCGTATTTGATGCACCCACACACACACACATGCAAAGAATATAACACACACCCAACACTCCAATCTTCTCCATGCATCCTTTGTAATGGACGGTCAAGATTGTCTCTAGCCCCTGGGCCTTCAGGAGTCCTCAACCTTAAACAAACCAAGTCTCAAACCTCCAGATCTCTGGATCCAATGACAATTGTCCCCCTCCCGCTAATGAACGATGAGGATGTTGGCAAATATTGAACAAGCAACGAATGCGTGTTGATGGTTGTTGTCATTGATGGCAACAGTGGAGATGGCATGATAAGAAGGATAAAATCCCTTGGGGATTCAGACGTAAAAGCTCAGAAGGAACAACATTGAAGAAAACGCGCGCAACAAGAGTTTACAGAGAAGAAGGAAGACAAAGATCCAGTGACCGTTGGATCCCATTCAAATTTCCCGAAAGGCCGACAACCATCAGATCTGCAAAAGTTGCGAGGGAGATAAGTCATCGGAGATTCGGGGATCGAGACTTTGAAATGTCCAATTCACTTGACATTGAAACCCCCAAAATCGCGATATGCGATTTCACGATTTGATTGCAACCGTTAAATCAAGCAGAGATCGGGACCATCCACTTGTATACAGGAGGCTTCATCGGAGTTTTGAGGATCAGGATTTCAATATGCAAAGAACACAATGCAACAAAAACCTCGATTTCACGATATGCAAAATCTCGACTGAATCTGAACTGTCAGATCAACATGTGATCTAGACCATCGATCTAATTCACAACAACAGTCCACGTCAGCTAGGGACACATGGTACAACCAGGTAATGACAGGTGGTAGGCAGATTCAACACTTTAGGCACAGGTAAATCACGAATCAGAGTGACACATGGCAGTATTTAACACGTGTCAAACCACGTGTGACGTCAGCAGAGTATCGGGGATCGAGACTTCGTAATGCCAAAATATCTTGACATCAAGAACTCCGAAATCGCGATATGCGATTTCGCGATGTAATCACAGCCGTTGGATAAGAATGAGATCTGGACCGTTGATTTCCTTCATCGGAGAATCGGGGATCGGGAGTTCTATAGGCATGTGCATGATGACATCGAAAATGTCGAAACCTCGATGAGAGATTTGATCGAGGTCATGTGTTGACGGTCATATGGGCCGAGGCCTTTAGCCAGTAGGGCTAGCATGTGGAAAGGAGCGCATCGACATCGGGGATCGGAACTTTGAAGTGACAAAGTCACTTGACCTCAGGAGTGCCGATTTCACGATATGCGAAATCACGATACAATCTGAGCTGTGAGATCAGGCTATGATCTAGACTGTTGATTTTAGACCATGTCAGAGTTTCGTGAATCGGGATATGGTAAGGATTGCAACATGAATTGAGAAATCGCGATATGCGATATCATGACACAATCATAACCGTTGAGTTAATATTGCACCTGGATCATTGATTTGAGTGATATATGGATTTTTGTGTATCAGGATTTATAAGTGAAAAGAACAGTGAACATGAAGAACGCCGAAACCTCGATAGAGAGACATAAGGTTGTGGTCACGGAGTGAAGGTCACATTGACTGGGAGCTAAGCTCAGGAGGGCTAGCGTATGAAAGGAGCCATCGGGAATCGGAGAATCGCGAGTCCGGAGGACTTGTGAATTTTGACATCGC
>SNQJ01S0065320.1:34921-45626 GCA_010110895.2 Picea sitchensis | reverse complement strand
ATAGAGGATTTGCTCCATGAATCTAGCACTTCGAAAGTATGGGTACCTTGACACTCCCTCTCTCTAGTTCCTCCAGAGCATTATTCCTATGGAGCATGGGATCTCTCACCACATGTCCCTCGCAATAGATGGCTTAGATGGCCTCTGTTGTTCGAAGCTTCGACTGTCTTTCACGTTCCACACCTTATTTACTTTGGAGTGCTCCTCCTTCGGAGTCCTATATACAATGACACACATCGTCGAAGATGGACGGTGCATATCTTTTTCGACTCCCCATAACTTCAGGAGTCTACTCTCTTGTGCGCTTTATGTTCAAAAATCACCGAACTCACGAAGTCTGAAGGAATTCCAAACTTAAACCTTACGCAAGTGCTCCAAATCCGACAACTTTGAATCCTCCGTTCTCAGATCCTATGGTAGGTATGTGTCCTCCTCTATGTGTGCTTCGCCTCCTTTGTGTACATAGATCTGACGGGCCAAATGGTTCATGGCGTCCGATCCAACACCATTGATAGCTTCTCCTCCATGCTACTACACTTTCCTCCCAAACTTGGGATTTCTTTGAAAATATTCAAGGGTTGCAGCCGTTGTCTTTGTTCTCTGAAACACTTTCCATCCTAAGCTTTGAAACTTGAAACAAGTTACCCCCTACACACACCTTGCACATTTTCTTCGAATTACTAAAGGGTCTTATCCCTTATTATCTTTCAAAGGAAAAACTCCTTTGTGCCCTCCTAGCAACCTCCCGCTCTCTCTCCTGATATTTTGAATCCTCTCTGAGTGTTTCAAAGGGGCCTAGCCCTTTATGATGTTCTTCTCTAGGGTCAAATCCTTGGTCCCTGTTTGCGTTATGGAAACGATATTTCTCCTGAGATTTTTCGAACTTAAAGGAAGTTAGGCCCTGGTGCACACTTGTGATCCTCTGAAAAATGGAACTCGAAAGGTTCCCCTCCTCTTCACACTTTTCACTCTATATTCCTTGGAGTTTTTCAACACTTTCCAAGTGTTTTCCCAGTGCATGCCTTGCATGGGTCTTCTGTGCACAGTTGAACTATATCTCCTGAGCTTCCAACTCACTCAACTTGTAAGGGTCTTGAACATTTATTCCTTCAAAGGAATTATTGTGCGCTCCTGGCACTTTGTGCTCATCCTACCGAGATTTTGGACTTCTATAATGGTCCTTAATGCACTCCTTGCAATGGCTTCACCTCCTGAATCATGAACTCTATATATTCTCTTGTGAACTCCTTGTGCTCTCTATGTAGGCTTGAACTCGACTCTCTTTTGAGTCTTTAACTTATGATTTTCCCTCTTGGCAACATTTCTCCTAGAATTTGAAGTAGAGTTCTCGTGCACTCCTAGTGCTATCTCAATGCACTCCTTGCAAATCCCTTAGAGTATTCAGTAACTATGGTAAATATTCTTCAGAGTGTTCAACAACTCTGGAATATGCACTCCTATGAGAGATTGTGCACTCCTTGCACCTCCTTTCCAATACTTCAGGCTTCCTCTCCTGAGCTTATGAGTCTTGTCAATGAATATCGTCCTGCACACTCTTGCGGGAACTGTGCACTCCTTGCACTGCAACTCAACAAAATCTCAGGTTATTTCCCCTCAACTTTTGGGTCGATATTGACTCGGCCTTCTCTCTCTTTATGGGCACTGTGCACTCCTTGCACCAAAGATTTCAATAAGAGAAACAATTGAAACTTATGAAAATACTAAAGATTCATTCACATACACATGAAACACATGTACATGTATGTAAAACACAGTAAACACGTTCAGAAACAAACATTCATATAAAACACATAGAAACCTCATGAATAGGAAAAATTGCTCTTTTGTATTAATATAAGAATGGTTATGTATAGTGTTTACAAAGGCTCGACTGCAACAAAGACTTCAATGCATCCTCTCCTCTCTCGATCTCTCTTATTTCTCATCAACTCCTAATATAACTAATTAAAATCGATACAAAAATAATTTTACCAAAAGAGGGGCTCCTCGAGCCTTCCCTCCAACTCACCTAACCTCATAAATTACATTGAATTTCAATAGATATGAATCAGACCCAAACCTATCTAACTGTCAACCATTAAAGGTGACATTACATCTCACAATAACTTCAACCTGTTTAAATACATGGCTCAAATTTTCTTTATCCCTCAAGCATTTAATTACATTAAAAAAATTTAAATTTAGGTTGAATTTGAAAGGAATGACGCATACTCTTTGGGATCCACTCCCTCCTAGTGCATGGATGCGATGTATTTCCTAGCATTTGAAGACGTGGAATAATGCTCCTTCATTAATCTTCCTTCACTGAGATCCGATGGTCATGAATTAATCAAATGTTGATCTGACGATCCCCAATCTCTGTTTATATCTATGGTCAATAGGAGCTCTGAGACTCTGGGATTCAAGAGTTATGAGGCTCCATATTGCAATGCCTCCTGAATTTATAAATTGGCAAACTCACAAAAATCAAATCAATGGACTGTGCCTTCTCGTTAACCAATGAACACAATAAACTTTGAGACTCTAGGCTTCAAAGCCTTCCAAAGCACCTCTCCACAAATCTCTCAGAGTTTCAACTTACCAGATATCCTCTCTCTTGCCCCCACATATCATATCTCGATCAACGATTGAGATTAACTCCGACCTTCGGGAGTTCTCTATTCAATGCAACCTGCAACTCAATTCCTCCAGAGTACCAAGTCTCTAGACCTTGGGATTTGGCACCACATGTCCACTGTAATCAATGGCTGAGATGGACTCTAGCCTTCAGGAGTCCTGGCCCCCAACTGCTTATGGCTTGAACCCTCGGGAGTTCCAAGTCTCCAGACTACAAGATCTACTACCATGTTTTCTCTCCCGATCAACGGTGAGGATTTAATACTCTCTTCAGAGTTTTGTGGGTTTCAACTTCATCACACTTCATTCCTTCTGAATGCCAAATTGGTGAATATGATGATATCCTTTTCTCGATTGTCAAAAAATTAATGTAGTGACATGTGGCCCCACTGACAAGAGACACACGTCAAGTCCCATTTGGTACTAAGGGCATGTAAATGTTACAAAAAAAAGTGACATGTGGCATTCTTAGAGTAGGTCCACGTAACCCTAGTTGACATCATCATGCCACATCACTCTGGTGGTTTTCGAATTCAAGACTTTAGAGATTCGAAAGTTCTTCCTTTACCATCCATTATTTCCTCCGAAATTCGAATTCCCAAACCTCTTAACTTTTTCGAGTTCCACATAGTACTGTTGTCATCATATAATATGATGACACGTGGGCCCCACATGTCAGACTACTATTGGTCCAACAAGGTCATCAAAAGTACAATTCTGACTGACATGTGGCACAACTAGGGGAGGTCCATGTCACCCTTGGAGACGTCATTAAGACACATCACTCTGGTGCTTCACAACTTCAGAACTTCAGGGCTTTGAGACTTTGGGACTCTGAGGCTTTGGGATGCTTCTCCACACTACACCATAAATCCCCCAAACACCAAATTCCCGAATAGGCTGATCTGCAGACATGTGTCCTCAAGCATGAATGGTCTAGATAAGTTTTTCACTTCGAGACTTTGAGAGGAAGTCCATTTTGTGTGCACTTCAACCAATTTCCTCGAACACCAAACCACCGACCCACTTGGGAAATACAATAGTTTGCCTTCTCCCGAATGATCTACAGTTGAGATTCACTCTGGGACTTCATAGCTTCGTGATTCAGCCCCTTTCTGGAAAACAATTTAAAACTCGTTGAGGTAATGAAGTCCGAAGGACTTGAGGGTTAACTGTTGTGCCTCATTTTCCATATCTGATTATTGGGAATGGTTTTCCTCCCCCCACGTAGATCCTACATCTCAAATTCATTATCGTCATCCAATACCATGATTGTTGTGATAACTCCTCCTCCACTTCTCTTGATATTTCCATTACCACCCATGAGCTCTCTTAGTTCCCCTCTGGGACTCTGTACCTCAAATCCATGTGGAATGTTTCCTTCAATTCCTCAAACATGAACCATCCTGGTTCAGTGTTGAAACTGTGCTCTGATACCAATTTGTAACGTACCTCGGCCTTCAAATCGGGTCATGCCAATGAAAAAATTTCATGCTCTGATATAAATCGTAGCATCCCTATCCATCCTAGGATTGGGCAATGCCAACTTACATAAAGACTCACTTTCATTTGCGGAAAAATATCATGCTTAATAAATTGAAAACAACTTCTACTTTTTGTTAACATACATTTATAATGCAGTTTTAAAAAAACATAAACGTTCTGCTACAACAAAAATTTATGTGGAGTTAACAGTAAAACATAGATGCAACAAACACATGAAACTCTTATAAATAACATAAATGTACTTAAACACAACATGTGACATTAACACAATTGATACTTATCTTTTAATTTATGTCCTCCAACTATGTGAATACCTTCCACGAACCTCCCAATATTAGACCATGCTTCTCATCACTCTCAGTAGTGGGTCATTGCTAGCGGGAAAACCCCCCCCTTTGACTACACTAGGGTTTAGAATGTAGGAAGATCAGTTAACCATATAAAATTCAATTAATTCTCTATACTACCCCAAAAATACCAAAACTCATATGAAGAAAGCAAGGAAAATGAGATTGAGCAACTATACCTCTAATCCCATGTCTGGTGATGACCTCCTTGCAGTTGGAAGTTCCACTGACTACATGCCTCCTTCCGGGGCTGATCTTAATCCAAATATTGACAAACAAAAAACTACAAGCATGCTATTACATATATAAGTTAGGGTTAGACGTTATAATGCTAATCATAAAACAATAAAAGTATTCAAGACACCATCATTTGGGACAGGAAAATGTAATTCTTTTATTAATAACACAAAGATTATACCTTTACAATCTAAGTCAACCACCATTCCATGAACTTGGGCCTGACTCCTCTTCACCAATATCCAAGTGCACCTTGTATGAACTTATCCTCTCAACCTTCATATCTCTTCTTGGGAAGTGAATGGGTTAAATGGAGGGTGAAGGGGCTAATGAGGGAATGATGAGGCAATTTCTCACAAAAGGAAACAATATATTGGGCACTGTTATTATGATTAGATGTGAAATGAGACCCAAAAAAATCCTTTTATATGACAAAAGGATGGTTATTCGGTTGGGTGACGGGCTATAGCAGGTGGATTAGTTGGAAAACTACCAATAACTCGTAATCTCAATGAATTCCTTGCAACTTTTTATTTTTTGCAACTTTTACAAGTATACACGGGCTATAATGGTGAAACATGCATATGTATGTGAGCTATAGTGTTCCAACAAGTGTATGTACACGAGCATTAATGGTGCAGGGCGCGTACATCTTCTAAAAATTGGTTTTTTAGGAAGAGAAACTCATCAGTGCTTTTTCAAAAAATGCAAGTAAGAGGGCCAAGGCCATGTATGCATGTGTAGAGAAATTTAGGGTTATAACATATTCCCCCTAATGTGCAAGGTCATAAAATCATATGATGGCCGAAATACATTACAAATCCTCACCATTGTATGAAATCGAGTGAGCTCGTTGTTCTACCCGTTTTGTCACTTGAGTGAGCAAAACAATGGCACTTTCATGCCTAGTTGGGTCTGCTAGACAAGACATAAGTTCATGAGTGGATTAAACAAGAAAAACACATGTAATAAACAAGTAAATAAACTAAAACAACTAAATAAATAAAAACTAGAATTCATAAGAAATTTAGAACCATAAACAATCAATCAATGACCAAGATTATGCCACCAATGGTTAACTATATTAGTTGGAAAAACAACATAGAGAAAAATGAGGACTTATGAGTTCCCTCTTCCTCCTTGGGAGGGCACTTGAGTTCCCTAATGGTCTTCTTACAATGGAAGAAAAATGGAAAATGATGAAGAAAATCAATGCCTATTCCCTCAAGAGAAGAGTGGAATGGCCTATTGTAATGATGCTTGAATACTCCAAGGAGAAAAGAGGATTCTCAAGGGAGGATTGAGGCAAATAACAATACTATGAATATCTTGGTTTCTTAGTGCACCCATGGTTTCCATTTATATAATTTCTTTAAGGAAAAATACAACTGGTTCTTGGTGTAAACAAGGGGCCCTTTAGGGCACCCTTTGGTCCTTGACCAGACCCCCATTCAGATTTCGCTCAGATATGGAGGTCAAATCAAGTTGTGAGTTTGTCCATAAGTGGTTGGGGGGCTGAAAAGAAAAATAAATGCATCGTTCACAGGAGTGCACGACTTTTCTCATACACAGTTGCACATTTGGTGCATTGAGTGCTCCAAGGGATTTGTTGGCCTGCGCACTATGTGCGCGCTTCCTTTAGTGATTTTGTGCATGTCAATTGTTTCCTAATTGTATAGTTTTTTCCTTTTGAAATGAAATTTAGTGTTGCAGGTTAACTAATTGTTATTGGAATTTTTGTATTTCTATAACCATTTGCATGCAATGCTGCATATGAAATTTCAGTGATAACACTCGATACTAGAGTTCGGGAGGTGCCATATGCAAAATAACAACTGTCTCTCCGAGGCAGGCATAACCATGCTCAGGATGAAATAAATCATGGCATCCAATCAAATACATTTCAGATCCATGTCATATAACTATATAAAGTGTAGCCACGAGAAATACACAACGGATCTACATCTGAAAATCAAACATATACAAATATAGTATCCATATTTAAGAATCCAGTGACACCCGATGGCTGGAGATGAGGACTTCATAGATCAAGCGACAAATTTAAGATCTTGAAAATTCAGGTAGGATTATAATGGGAGTGCATAACTCACTACCCTCAGGTCTTCGACAACTCATCAGGAAAAGATAAGAGGATCTCTATGATCAAGAAAAGAACTTTGTTGATTTTGAATCAAGACTTGAATGGACTATCGGGATAGTCGACTCATGAGGTCAAGAGAAAAAATTTAGAAAGGTTGACTCAGGTTGGGTGAAACTTCCCTTGGAAAAAAGCACGAAAGATGATCAGACTTAGGCAGCATGACATTGACATAAGTTCACGATGCATGAGGAAACACAAACTCTCCATGTTTTTGGAAGAGTAACCAAATGGAGGAGGGAACAACTCTATGTAGCGAGAATAACTTCCTAAGGTTATAATAGATACCAATGCTTGACGAACAAACATAAGGGTGTACTTTTTCCAAGTGCAACTCTTTGTGCTACCAAAAAAGAATACATATTTCCCGTCCCCTCTTTTTGGGATATTTGACTTTTTTGTCTTTTTCAGTTTTTTAAAGAGCTTGAAAAAGAATAAAAGAATGTTATGTTACAAAGGAGGAATGAGTGTCACAAGAAAACATACTAGTTCCAAGAACAAGGAACATACTAATGCTCAGAGCAAGGAGACATGTGCAGGAAAAGGACACTCGGGGAAAATTCCTCCATGGTTCAAGGTGTTAGGTCGTAGAGGCAAAGTGCTACAAGGCTTGCGTATAAGACATGCTTCAAAGGTTCAGTTGAGAGCAACATGGAGCTGGAATTAGGACAAAGACACATAGTGCAAATGCGATTAGCAAGACATAAAGAAATCGCCCTCAATGTAATTTTAACGAGCCCAGAGAAGGTAATCTCGGTAGTTTATTCATGTTTAGAGAGTGTGAAAAAAACATAAAAGAATACTCCAGGGAGTACCTTTTTCGTAGGTAGTCTCGTCGGTTCGAAAAAGAGTTAAAATTGCACTGAAAAGACATCTATTCAAAACCATTTTAACGAGTGTGACAATGACAATATCACTCGGAAATGTTTTCAATTTTAAGGAGTCTGAAAAGAGCTTAACTATGGACTCACATCCTTTTTTCTGAATTTAGTCCCCTTAGCCTGAAAAAATTATAAAAGTCACTGAGGATAACTCTCCTGGTAAAACGAATCTCTCGAGGTGTAACTTTTTCCGCAATAATATATAGGCTGGAAAAAGGGGTAAACTCATGCTAGTAGATGTTCTTCTGGACCAATTTAACGAGTGTCAAGGAACAAGTTCACTCGATGATCTTTTCAATTTTAGGGAGTCTGAAAAGAGATTAACTATGGACTCCTTGGGGGTTCCTTTTTCGTAAGTAATTTCCAAGGCCCGAAAAAGGTGATAAACCAAAAACCAAGGAGAATGTTCCTTTTTCAAAAATTTAGTCCCTCGGGATTGAAAAAGGGTTAAACTTATGCTTGAGAATAATCTTCTAGCAAACCACAGTTCCTAGAGCATACCTTTATTTGTAAAATTGACCATCTGGACCAAAAAAGGGGTAAACTACCACCAGACATACGTGCCTTAAAATTTGAGTTTTGCGAGCGTGAAGGGAAACAAGATTGCTCATAAATATTTTCATGTTTAGAGAGTCTGAAAAGGGCTTAAAGAAGACTCCAGAGGGTTACTTTTCTCAGTTAATCTAGACAAGATCGAAAAGCATAAATACAGTCTCCTCGAATGTTTCTTTTTTATTTCAAAGCGATCTTGAAAGAAAACAAAGCGTGCTCATTTTGGGAGTCCCGAGGGTGAGGCCAAGAATGATGGTGTATCAGAAGAATGAGACTCAATCTTGTAATCATGAGAGGACTAACAAGAACTCCCGAGCCTATAGTCATTACAGACAACATGGATGCCAAAATGCAACAAGGATCTACCTAGGGAATCCATGTAAAGGTACGCTCTACCACCTAATCAAGACACTTCTAGAGAAACAATGAAGGTTCTTTGTCACACTTTGGTGGGATCGATCCTATGGCAAAGTGGAAAATACAACGAGATGCAGAAAGTGGAGGTGAAATCCTAACTTATATGCAAAATGTTGGAAAAAATGACTTTTACCAAAGGACACTTAAAGTGACCCATCCCCAAAAGGTTACCAAACCAAAAGGAAAAGTGTATCATAGAATCCACTAAGAAAATTGGGAACATAACCAAATGATTTCTAAGCCAGGAAAACTGACAAAGGGGGTCAAAAAAGTGGCAAAAAGGGCCAAAAAAGTCTATAAATAGAAGCTGACAGCTCATTTTCACCATTGCATTTTGAAAATTGACCAAAAGGAGAAAAAATCCACTTTTCTAAGGAAGTTGATTCCGAGAGCTTCAGTGGATGAAACAAACTTCCTCTCGGACCAAGTAAGTACAAATGCACCCCCCTTGCATTTCAATTCTTCATTTAATCATTTCTTTTTGTTTTTAAGGGGGAACACTCTCCTAAAAAGAGCAGCCCTACATGTACATGAGCTATCGAAGGACAACCCACATATGTACTTGAGAATAAGACACTTTTCCCGCGTACATATGCAATTGTGGCCAAAACAACTCGCGTACACCCTCAAAATCTTGGAATTTTTTTTTAAATGCAAGAGCTGACTCCCTTTTATCTTCCATGGAATGTGATGTATGTCCATTGGAGGGAGAGGGAACATGAGGACATTAATACACTAGTTGAAGAGGATTTTGTGGCCATTGGTACATTGAAACAATGTGGTCTATGGAAGTTATTTCGGTGTCTGTTTATAAGGGCACAACCCAGGCTACTGAATTCCCTGGTTGAATATTGGAATCTAGATTCAGAGGATTTTATGATAGAGGGACATTCATTGACCCGGACGACTGAAGATATCTACTTCCTGAATGGCCTCTCGAGGTGAGGGGAACTAGTCGATATGCAGAATTTCCCCCCTAGGCCTTCTAACATCGAGGACTACATTCATATGTATTGTGAGACCAACACTAAGAAGGTAGGTTCTTAGGTGCCAATTTACAAGATCACGAGTTTGTCTCTAAGAGTGATCTTGTTACTTATTGGGAGGATTACTATATCTGCGACCCTTCACCAGGATTCCTGGGCACACATGCATTGTGCTATTCAGTTCCAGGAGGCACAGATCTTTGACTGGAGTATGACCATGCTCACATGCATGAAGAGACAATTGACGAAGTGTCGGCTATGTAGAAACAAAAACTTCAGGTTTGACACTATTATTTGCTCGTTCTTCTTCTTCGAGAGTTCCTAGCTTGAGTCTTAGAGAGACTGTGTAGGGGCATGTGGCCTCCTTCGAGAGTTCCTAGCTTGAGTCTTAGAGAGACTGTCTTAGAGGACTAACCCTATGTTGGAATCAACTTTTCTAGGGATCCGGACGTGCCCATGCCTGTCGGAGAGGAGCGAGGAGAGATAGGTAACACATTTTTTAATTTTATTTAATTTTTAATTGTTTTTGTATATATCATTTTTATGTGTGTATTAGAGTACTGACTTTCATGTATTTGTTATGTACATATGTGGGACCAGTGCATCTGACAGACTTTACGAGCACTCGACAATGTCCTTGACTAAAGGTGGGACCAATAGAAGCAGACTGACCAACAACCATAGGGGGACCTCTAGCTAGAGAGGTTGAGAGAGTTTTGAGGCGGCTGGAGCGCAACCTCACCGCACTCACACGTACAATACCTATGGTCGAGATCTAGGATCTCCCACCTTCTATGCAACCTCTTCTAGTGGGGGTGCCACAGACTTGGGTCCACATCTTCCGACATTTAGCCAACATTGTCATTCACTATGGTAGGGACAATAGTCCTCGAGCTTATATAGGCTATACTTTTATGTGACGAGGGCACCATTGTATATTTTTTGAGGGCATAAGCCCAACGATGTATATAAATCCTTATTTTT